>VZRR01008711.1:286497-332531 GCA_013398015.1 Oreocharis arfaki | reverse complement strand
AAACTGTACAAGATACTGAAAAAGCTTCCAGAATTTACATCTGTTACCACAAATACAGATTAGATTCTGCCTCTGGCTGACCAGCCATAAGTTCTTCATGATTTGCTACACATGGGAGAATTTCAGCATCAGCCCACACACCCAGTCTCTACAGCATTTTGGAATTTTTAGGTCTCTAAGCCTGCTCATGCTTCTCCACAAACACCTGTTAATTTTAAAAGCTGCAGAATATGAAACAAAACCAAAAGGAAAGGAAAGGGGGAAAAAAAAAAGCAGCTGCTTACAGCACTGGGGACAACAACAAGGCTGAGCTGAAGCAATCTTTATCTCAGGGAAAGGCAATAATGCTTCCAGCACATGCAGCAGCAGTGGTTTTCCTGCTGCAATGCATACTTTGAACTAGCTCTTTTCCTGTTCTCATTTTTAGCTCAGAGACTAATGATCCTTGTTGCTAAGTCACATCAGTGCAACGCTATGAAAGGACAAATTCTTTTTAGACGAACGAGTCGATGTCGGCGCCNGCAGCAGCAGTGGTTTTCCTGCTGCAATGCATACTTTGAACTAGCTCTTTTCCTGTTCTCATTTTTAGCTCAGAGACTAATGATCCTTGTTGCTAAGTCACATCAGTGCAACGCTATGAAAGGACAAATTCTTTTTAGACGAACGAGTCGATGTCGGCGCACACAATTTTCATCTATGTTCCAAGGAATTATTTTGATCTGCAAACTTAAATTAAAGCTCATTCCTGGTCTTTTAGCACGGCACATTTCCCTGGGAGCTTATGCTCTAAGTAACACTTACTGTCACTGCTCTCTCCTCTCTTGGAAAACAAGGGATGCTTAGAATCAATCCAGAAAGCTGTGGGAATGTGCAATATATTCACAACTTCAGGCTATGGCATATGTAGTGACACTATGTATTCCAGGACCAGCTATAATCAATATTTGTGATTTATATGCTGGAATTTAATGACCTCCTACATACTTATCCTGAAAGATTAATAAAATTTTGACTCCAACTTCCCAAGAGCCTCTGTGCACAGCAGTTTGCAACACGAGGGCTTTTCTTGCCACGAGTTGTACGGCAAATTTGAAAATGTTTCTCATCACTGTGGTGCAGATTATTGCAGCAGCTTCCAGACTGGAAATGAGAGTGTTTGCTGGGACAGCTGGGGCAGGAATCACAGAAAATGTGGTGTTTCCTCTCACAGAGGCACGAAGCTGCAGGCTGAATTGCTGGAAAGCCTCACTGGCTCACGAGCGTACGGGAAAAGGAGGGGAGAGGTGGCAGGCACCAACAGCAGGACACAAACACTTCCTGTGCTCCCTCCCAAAGAAACCAGTGAAAATAGAATGTGACACAAGGAACTGGGGCCTTTCACTGCCCGGATGGAAGACTCTCAGCTGCACAGGTCAAACATCAAAAGCAACAGGAGTCCTCTCAACCTCTATCAAACATCATGGAGAATCTTCTCCCAGAACTTCACATTCCACAAAGATCTCTGCTTTAGGAGGCATTTACAATTTCCTTTCAAATTTCCTTACAAATCTCCAGCACATTTTTACCAATTCCAGTGGAGCTTTTACATATTTGTTCCGTCTTTTTTTTTTGTCTCTGAATACCAAGGACAAATCTCAAATTATCCTACAAGGATGTCAAAGCTCCTGCCTTAAAATTAAATCCTATCTCATCCTGGTGTGAACTAGAGTATTTTCTGAAACCTCAGTAGACACAATCTAAATCAAGTGTTCACTCAGGAAAAAGAGAGGTATCCAAGAACCTGATTTATAATGACTTTAACTGAAACAGTAGCTACCAAATTTGAATATCACATGTTCTGGTTTTATTTTGCCAGTGCAGTATGTTTTGGCTTACAAAAGAATCTGAAGATGGTTCTGCTGTGGAGAGAGAGAAAAAGAGGGAGAGAGGTAAATACTAAAGATAGAAGAATAAAAATCCTTTGAAGGGGAATTGAGTTCTTGCCTGCTGCTTAAGAAAAATGCACTATAAAGCAGCTATTGATTTTTCATTCAACAGCACTGAATGTTTTATTGAAAAGGAGCAATGCTCAGTAATTTGAATTTTCAATTAAGGTAGCACGTTCCTTGGACACATTTACTACTGCACTCCAGTGACATTTATTTGACTTTTAAAATCCCTCTACTATTGTATTCGTGTTTGTATAGATCAAACTCCCAATACAGAAAGTGCTCGGATTATAACACTGCTGATTATAGACATGTCTGCAAGGCTCTGTGGACAACCTAATGACTTTATTTATAGGTAGGACAATGTGCAGTCAGACACAGATCAAGCAAAATATGGCACCAGGAGAGAGATTAAGCAGTTCTGCATTTCAGCGGAGAAATATTTACATTTTATTTGTCTTTATGGACAGTATATAGATGCGGTGAATTTAGTTATTGCAAAGAGTTTACATTTTAGAGGATTGGGGCATCTTCACCCATTCTAAAACTCATCAGCTACTTAAACGTATAAAAATTTCAGCTGTAAGACAGACTGCAGTATTTCTGGTCTATAAGGAGATAATGGTGGCTCGTACTAGATTCCCTTCTGGAGAAAAAATGGCTGATAATCAGACAGCTTTCATGGAGAGCTTGAACTCCATGAGGTCAGCTGACACACTTTAGACTTCTAGAAATAGATTTAGTCTCTCCTAGTCATAGGAGTTTCTTGTTCAAAATCCTAATCATCTGTTTCTGCTAAGGGAAGGACTTGGGTAATCCCTGGGCATTTTACTAACCAAGGGAGACACAGCTTGGAGTCTCCAGTAATTTATTTCACCCAAATTACAGCAGAGGTTGCACAAATTCCCACCAGTTTGCGGTGTGTTGTGCTTAAAATCTTGTTCCTTGCTCTTAAAATCTAGAGATGAGCAAAAGGAACACACCTGATATGCAAAGCCAAGAAATTACTCTTATTTTAACCAAAGCCTAAGTCCAAAGATTTAGTCCAGTTGCAGTGATGCCAGCACTTATCTCTCGAAATAAATTAGGCTAAAACATCCACTCAAATATTCTAAAATAGAGGGTTTTCTATGCTGCTGTGCCCACCCTTGCCCATGTTTTATTTCTTCTCACCACTGGAACTGCTTGAGGCCACTTTTGGAGAAGAGGTGGAGCTCCCCAGCTCCTACATAAGACCGAGCCAGCCCAATATATTGCAGTGTTTGAGGTGCCCTGTGTCTCTGTGTGACCCTTTAATCAGGATGGACTCCACAGATGTACTCAGTGAAGTGCTCCCAGCCCTGCTATCATCTGACTGAGATTTCCTGTTACAGCTAATGAGGTTCTGCTCCCACTTAATCTCTAAATATGGCACAGTTCACACCTTTTAGTTTGCTTAATGACATGCTATTAATAAAGACATGACCTGAACAGCTACTTGCATTTATTGTCTTTTTTCCCCCCACCATTTAAAAAAAATTATGCTGAGGTAATTAAATTTTTTAAGATCATAAACTGTTGTTTTGTTTGACAAGTTGGATATAATCATCCAACACTGCCATGAAGGCGCTCACCAAGGTCAATGCACAAGCCAGCAATTTATCTGAAACATTTATCATGATATCGAAATGGCTTTGCTACTTTTTCAAGTTATTATTATTATTATGATTGCCCTATTGACAGGGCAGGATGCTAACCCATACTAAAGAAAGCTTGAGTCCTTTGTAAATATGCGTATTTTCAAGCAATTTCAAGTTACTGAAAGCACAGAACTATGCTTAACTCTAACTTTGTTGAACAGTAACTATGCTGAGCAGAACTACTCAATATCTTGTTTTTCCAATGAGAAATGGCCCTAAAAAGCTACAGCAACTCATGCCTTTCTCAAAACAAATTATAATTGGCATAAACACAAGAACCAAAAGGTTTTGTTGGAGTCAATGAAACCACAATGCAATCCTCTGATCAAAATCATTAACTGGCAATCTTGGTGCAAATGAGATTTTTTGCGGTTTTGTGTGTGTGTAAGACTCAGCTGTTAGACAGCAGAGAATTAACTCTGCATCATTATTGTAAATTGAAACCAAACAAGAAAACAAATGTCAATTACCTTTAATTTCAAGAACAAGAAACCTTGTTTGTGTGAGTAAATCGGAGCCCATTGATTTCTAATGGCATTTGAGTGTTTCATCTCTTTAGGCTTGATTTGGTTTTTTTTTCACTTTTTAAGTATGAGTTATTATTTTTGCTTCTAACAGACATGAAGTTGCCCAAAGACTGTTGTAGTTCTCTGTTCACCAAGCTCTGCTCCTTATTTCAAACCTGATGTTACAAAAGAGCAAAATATCTAAATTATGCTGGTATGGATGTTCTTTTTGGCTTCTCCTCTTAAGGCTGACCAAACCCAGCCAGCAGAGCCTGGAGAGCACCCTGCTTTCTCCTCCTACTCCCTCAGAAGGGATATTACCCACAAAGGTGCTGAAAGGGGGCTGTGATCCAACATCTCCGTGTCAAGGAGCACTGGTGGCTGTGTAAATTCCTAAGGGATACTCCAAGGAAGCAGCTGAAGGGTGCATGGTCATAACCCTTGGTCCAGATAATTTCCTGTCCTCCTCATCCATCAGAGAGCAAAACAAACTTCAAACACACTTCTAGATGTTCACACCCGTGTTTCGACCTCCTTACAAAACAACCCAGATACTTTCTACTCTCTCTACTATTTCTTTCCAAGCAGGAAATACAGCGTTGAAACTTACCAAAACAAAATGTAGAGAAAACCAAAAATCAGTAGAACAGAAAACTGTCAAGGTTTAAAAATCAAACTTAAGAATTATATGCATTCCATATGCTTACAAATGATCTTCATTTGTGCCTAATTAGAATTTGGTTCAATTAATCAGATGATGAACTGCATTGATTCTTATCAGCAGATTAACCCTCGGTTGTCGATTCCCTCCAACCTACTACACCCTCATAAAGTGCTATGAAAATTTACAAGATTGCAGCTGACAATTTAAGTTACTTTCAAGTACTTTGTTCTCTGGGGAATAAATAAATAAATAAATTAATTAATTAATAAATTAATAAGACGAAATTTTGCTTTCCCGCTTAGGAAAAAAATGTTTTCACTGAAAGGAGGAATGAAGACAGTCTATAATAGCCTGGCTTGGCCTGCATAAATGTAAGTGTGAGTTTGAGGCTGCAGAGCCCCATTAAGTGTCAGAGATTTCAAATGGGGTTCTACAAATGTACAATGAGAGCTCTTTCCAAACAACATTGCTGAATAAAGCTGGGATGATCATAAATGACGAATGGCTGAAGACAAAGACAAATGAGGACATGCTTGGAGCTCCGGATTTCTGTGTGTTACGGTTGAATACTTCTCATCCTGATAAATCTTCTCTTCATCAATTTTAATGCTGGCAAGATTTGAGAACAAGAGATGAACCTGGCCAGAAGTTTACCTTTCTGAACTACTACAACTTTTACAATATTCCTTGGTGACTTTCCTTGATTTAAAGGTACAAGATGAAGCCAGAGATATTGGCTGATAAGTAAGCTAAGTTTCAAAATTGACATTAAAGATAAAAATTTTACCATTATGAATAATATCAGATTATTCAGTGCAGTTAAGAGCCTCTTCTTTGTACATACATGGACAATTAATAAAGGGGTCCTAAATTTGCCTTAAAGAAGCTTTTAAGTGTTGATGGAGAATGATAGAGACCCCCCATGTACTTTTCTAATCTATTTTATATATAAATATATATATATATATGCATACTCTTACTTATATATACTCATAAACGTAAGAATTAGGCACAATCATCCTTTGATGTTCACTCTGACTACCCAGTAGTGAGTAGTGAGTTTTTTACTCCTTCTGCAGGCACTGAAAGGTAAAAATTCACTACTTCTATGGTACCAAAGAAGAGTGGATGCAAACAGTTAATCCAAGTGAAAAATATTGTTACCCTGAACTGAATATTGATCCTGATCTAATCCTGATCTCTCTACCGTATTTAGATTACTCTCTCTGGGATGAAACTATTGATATTGAACATGCAGAATGGAATAAATCAAAATATTTTAATCCTCCTATAAATTCCACATTTGTTTACAACTTCACTTGGGAGAACACTGAATCAAACCCAGGTACTAATTTCCTTTCCCAGCTCCCTCAGCCTCTCCTCACAAGGCAGATGTTCCAGCCCCTTCATCTTCTTTACCATCCTGCCCTGGATCCAGGACCTCCCTGTGCCCTTGTCCTGAGGAGCCCAGGGCTGGGCACAGCACTCCAGATGTGCCTCCAAGGGCTGGGCAGAGGGGCAGGATGCCCTCCCTGACCTACTGGGAGTGCTCTGCCTGCTGCAGCCAAGGTGATCAGGTGCTGAAAGCACCTCTCATACGGGAGCTCCTCCAATACAAGAAATACAAAAAATTCTGTTTAAACAGAAGAAAGAAGTAACTTCTTTAAGACCAGAGTGGTCAAGCAGTGGAGCAAATTACCCAAAGAGGTCGTGGAGGCTCCTAAAGATGTTCCAAATCCAGCTGGACAATGTCCAGGAACATGCCCTGGTTGCTCCTGCTCTGAGCAGGGAGAGGAGACTGTAGAGCCTGCAGAGCTCTGTGCCAGCCTCAGTGACTCTCTGATGCAGCTTTTATTGCCAGGGTTATGGGAATGTCCCGTGTAAAATCCCAGGAAACATTTCCTGAAATCCTCTGCTGCTTTAGTGGCCAGCCTTCATCTTCAAGTTTTATTTCCAATAGTGTGCTAATGAGAAACCACTAGTGGGAAGCAGCACTCGCTGTTAGATCTATTAAACATGATTAAAAGAAAGAGGCTGAAGTGCAATTAAGGTAAATATTTCATTGAGTTTTATTAATCTGCAGAGACTGGATCCAAAGCAGACACACTGAAGTCTGAGAGTCATTGTGTTAAACCTCAAGAGAGTGGGGCTGTGTGCTGTGGATGGAAGGTGAGGTAGGGCATTATGTCTAATACTTTAACAGACATCATTGCTTTAATATTTTTCAGTTTTTGCTACTATCATTACACAAAAAAAATTATCCAAGTCAGAAAAAAAAAGGTAATAAACAGTATTCTGACTCATAAAGAGCAGGATTAGGCAATACAGATATTGAAAGCTTAAAATTGATTCTATGCTTCTCAGTTTAAAAAAGACAATGTGGAATAATAGACAAACACTGAAGGGTTAAATTCTTTTGGCGACAGTAGACAACTCATTAATTTTTGAAAGCGGCAAAAACCGAATGCTTAAAAAATGAAAAACTGTTTTCAGTAACACAAGGTGTTTTAATTTAGATCATATGCCAATAACCTCCTGTTTTTCCATTTTGGTCTGCTTTCATTGCCTGCTTTCTTGGTTCTGCCTTATCTAACAGCTCGAGGAAATAACAATTTATGTCACTGATTTACCTCTCAGTCTCTCTGACCATTTTCTCGTTCAGATATATTTTCTATTTCATCACCTTGCCTCCAGTTCACTAAAATAGAATGGAAATAGGCAAGAAGTGATATTCAAAAATCAAAATATGATATTCTATATACATTTGTGGCAGCACAATGGCAAGGTAAACTGCAGTAGCAAGATAAGTACACCTCTTTTCTCATTGCCCCTTTTATGTAAAAAATGTAAGAGCTGAGATTCTTAATCGAGTGCCTCCAGAAATCAGGTGTTTGAAGTACGACACCACCTCCCACTTGAATCATGAGGAAAAAGAAAAAAAAATTGAGAGAGAATTGGCAACAGATGTAAAAACTTTGACCCTTACTGGGGAAAAAAAAAAAAAAAAAAACAAGGGTTTTTATTCACTGGTCTAACATCTTAAACGATTGTGATTTTAGGGATTGATCATCACTGGTCATTCCTGCTGTGTCTCTATAAAACGGAGAAATTTGTTAATTCCTGTGGAACAGCAAAATTAGTCTAGAAACAGGGGATTAGTGGGAAGTACAAAATGAGGTGTTAATTCCATTGTCAACTTGGAAAAGCAAACTTTTTGGAAAAGTTCTCCAATGTTCCACTGGGAAAAAAAAACCCAAACCCTACATAAGATAGGATATACATAGAGATGCAGATCAAACCCATCTGCACGTCTCAGTCGTGCATTATTTGAAGGTGAGGCTGGTTTCAAGAAACTGCCTTGATCTTAGGGCCTCATAATCAAATGCATTGTCTGGTGCTGGAATGAAGCCAATCTGCTTTGAAAGGCCTTTGCTTCATCCCTCCAAAAGCACGAGAAAAAGGTATACAGGGGAAAAAAGTCTGATCTGATCTTCATTTCTAAGTTCAGAACAAAGACATTTTAAAGAAAGTCACTTGTCGCTTGCTGCGTCCTGACAGAGGACTCAGAGGCACAGAGGAAAAATACAGAATGGATTTCAAATTAAATGGAGAAGGAATAACTTTTGTGCATCTGTAGGAAACAGGACATGGGACAGAGGAGAATCTGAATTCTTGAGTTTCAGCTCTTGGCTGCAAGAGTGGTTATTGAGAGCATTTGGTGGCATTACCACCCATCAGCTGTGCCTGGTCTCCACTGCCCAGTACCAGCCACGAATCTCAAACGTTTCACCTTCTTTTTTAAATACCTACAAGGGGGCTCCAAAAAGAAAAAAAAGAAAATTGAGAGGATGAACATGCAGTTACTGGACATTATTTAAATGTAATCATAATGAACTAATTTATTAACATCATTATGACCTGTTTCCCCACAATTCAACAGAGCATTCTCTGCCAGTCTTTCACATCCATTTTTCAGCCACCAGCTTTACATTGCCTCATAGAAAACCCCTTCCAGCTCTTCTACACTATTTTTCAGCTATACTGGATTTTCTTAACAGTTTGGTGGTCTCTCTGCACACACTAACATGCATAAGTCTTTAAAAAGTACAGCAGCATGTCACAGGAATCAGTTGCATGCTCAGACTTCTCCTGTGAAACACTTCATTGTCCACAGACATGAATGATCTACACGTGAAACAGCCATGGAAATAAAAGCATTTGGAAGGTTTCACTTGTAATTTAAGTACAGCAAAAAAAACCCACAAAACCCGAGAAAAAGTACACTTAGTGATGAGTGCAGCCTTTAGTTCTGTTTGCATTTAACTCTTCATTCCCTGAACTCCACTTTCAATTGGAAGAGAAACGTTCATGCACTTCTTTGGGGACCACTCATGCTGATCACTCATCATTAATGCCCTGGTGTCTGAGTGAATTTTCTATTTCAGACTGTAATTAGACATTTTATAAATAAGACAGACCTGATCTCTAAAAAAAGAAAAAAAATCTCACACCAAAACCAGCGAAGTATAACTTATAACTTCTCTATTAATTCTTATTTTCCTCTGCCCTCCCTGACACTCCTCTTGATAAGACAACTTAATTAAGAATCAGGTTTAAAAATTGAGTATTAACACATTTTTGCTGCCAATACTTTAAAACAGTGATAGCAGTGATAACAATGAATTTGCTCAAGCTGTGACATGCTCAAGTCCAAGTCGCTGTTCTGCCTTGTCCCCCTGTGATGCCCCTCAGCAGGGGAAGATCTGCCCACTTGCTGCATGGAATATTGTAATCTTACAACATGAAGAAGATCTTTAGGATCAGAGCTATGGAGTTCAATCTCTTGTATCTCAGAGCTATTCTCTCCAGTTTATTAAAAATTCGAACTCCAGCTGGGGACTTGCCTTTGTCATCCACTGTCAGGGCACCACCCAGAGGACAGGAAGACGGCAGAGCAGAGATTGCAAATGACACCTTCCTCAAATAAAACACACTTTAATTACTGCCCTAATCACTTCCAACCAACTTTCCTAGATCTCTCTTCCACTGGTTTTCTGTAACATCTTTGTACAGTCTAATGGAAGGGGAACACCTTTGAAATGTCAGCTTTTATTGTTTGATTTCTCAAAGAAAGTTAATTTCTTTTCTGGGTAGTCCTCACTTATTTTTTTCTACAATCTGTGCTTGGTCTGATAGAAAATAAGAAAAAAAATATGCATTAATCCTCTGAAAGAGAAGACACAATCCTGCATTTGCAAAATGGATACACAAGTCCATTCCAGTGTTCAACAACGGAAAAATGAATCTATTCCCTGATTGCATTTTTGATACAAACCCACGTCTACCAGCTGGCCAAAGCAGATCCCAATCACAGTTACCATATGTTAAATTATTAAACCATTTAATCAAAAAAATTCAATCAGGAAAGAAAATGGATGAAACAAAAAATTGAAATCCTTGTAGATTAGAAAAAACAAAACTCTTCTGATAAAACAGTCTACACAATAACAATATTCCTACCATAGTTGTTACTTTAGATAGCTCATCACCACACCAAACAGAATACAATTTCTACTCTACTAACGGAAGCTAAAAACTTTTTTGCTATTTCAGGGTCTCGTTTTTAACTCCACAAAGAAACACTATTATTTAACACAAAAGAAGCAGTAAACACTCCATAAAGTCTGATCCAAAAGCAAACCCTACTGGCTGTGTCAAGTGCATTTTGTAATATTCTGTGCTAAGGTCGAGCTCAGACTGCAGACTTTTCCTCCACAGCACTATTTTGATATCAATTCGGACATTTATTCAGCAAATCAGTGGAAACACAGTGACTTTCAGTCAAAAGAGTTTAAAACTGCTCAACAGATTAGAAATGCTATGAAGAAGGAGACAGCAGAATCTCACAACCTTTGTTTCCATAGGAAAGCAAGCTGAAAGCCAATTGCCTCACCTCCCCCAAATCTTTGACAACACCAAAAACCATCTTTTTTTCTATGGATGAAGCAATTGTGATATTCAATCCTTCTCAGTGACAGCACTTGAGCCTTCCCCTCACCAGAGTTCTGCTGGATTAACAGGAGAGATGCATTTCAACCGATAGGTTTCACTTCCCAAAGATATTTAATGGGTAAAAAGCAACCAACAACCCCTCAGCAGCTCGAAGTGGATACAAAGGAAACTCAAATACATCTGACCAGTGAGAGCTTGCAGCCTACATAAACAACATGCGCTCTGTAACCGACAATATTTTTAGTAAAAAGAAGCAAACAGTCTTCAGTTTGCAGGTTTAATTAAAACCAGCCAAAGCATTTCACATTCTGATATAGAAAATCATGAAAATAAATTAGGGACACAAACAGTGGTGGTTTCTCATCTAAATTGCCCTGTTTGTGTTTTATGATCACAGGCGATTTTCTATACATTTTACTTTCTCTTTCCTTTATGCATCTTCTAAAACGGAGTTACAGCAGCCCTCCCTTTATCTTCAAAAATTATTCTTGTAAATAATTTCACATCATTCTCTTAATGTCCACGCAAAGCATGATACAAAAAACCCCTGTATAATCTAGGGTCACACATTATTTCTGGTTTCATGTTGGAGGGTACAGTACAACTCAATCTAAAGACAGAGCAAACATTATTTGTGAGAGGTACAAATTTAGGAGACTCCTCATATTCACACCTAAGTGTCTACACAACACTTTGCAACCTAGACTGTTATTACAGAGATATATTAGACATTTTTATTCAACATACCTTTAAAACAACCACTTTTCTTCTCTTGGAGAATGGTGTAGAAAACCATTTGAGTGTTTATACCGTCGTTGTTCATTCCTCTACAAAGATGAATCACTACTTGCACCTTTAAATTAATTTGAAGTACATGTCTGTGTATAAACAAGTGGGAAAAGCTCCATGTAGAATCACAGCACCTGCATGAAATTACTGAACTTTTGTTTAAATTATTTTTAAGTGTAGGCCTATGAATTTCTAACACACTTTAGTTCCTGTGGTACTTCTTTGAGCCCTTGTTTTATCCCACCTACCTTGTGGCAGCCTATTGATGCCTGGGTTTTAAGCACTTATTGCCTGTAAGTTTCCTTCTGCAATAAATAAAAACAACCTCATGGGTTAGTTCAGCCTAGCCAGAGTCAAAACCGTTTAGTTATTTTACTTTTTCTTATTTAAAATACAAGAGTTGAAAACCAAAGCATTACATTGAAGGTGTACCTGTACAGCAGACAGAAAGTTAACTTTAAGTATCTTACTTTGCCAAACTTAAACACTGGAATAAACTCACCATGTAAATATGATAATGAGTAAATTCTAACATATTCAGTCAAACATCTACAGAATTTTTTGTGTCTTGCTTAATTAGTTACAGTTACATGTGCTGCTGTCTCTCATTAACTTTGTAATTCCTGGGCATGCATAGGTGGGTGCCTCACTAAATATTCTTTGATTAACACACAGCACTCATATAATATATGCTAATTCCTATTTGCTAGGAAGTTAATTATAAAACTTTGATAATCTGTTTTGATAAATTTAGTTCAGTGGAAAATGTGTGTTCCTAGAGCAGAATGGAATTAAGTTTGTTTTGCTTTTGATTTTTCAAGGCAGTTACCTGCTACCTGTTGGGATGAATCCTTTGCCTGTAGAACAGGCAAAGGCAAGCTCAGAGTGAGCCCTGGGTAACCCCTTTGTCATGGTTTAAGGGCAACTGAGCACCACAGAGCTCCTCACTCACCCTCTTCTCCCCACCCCAGAGGAATGGGGAGCACAGTCAAAAGTAAAACTTGTAGGCTGGGATAAGAACAGTGGAATAATTGAAACAAAGTGAAATGTTACAATGATAGTAAATATCAATAAGGATAATAAGAAGGGAAAGCAAAACAAAGAAGTGATGCAGAACACAGCTGCTCACCACACCCTGACAGATGCCAGACGCTGTCTCCGAGCCCCGAGTGGCCCCGGGCGGGGGTGAGTCCGCAGTTTGTGCCCTGGGCAGGACATCCCATGGTGTGGAGCATCCCTCTGGCCAGGCTGGGTCCCAGCTGTGCTCCCCCACAACATTTTCTATGCAGCTCCTTGCTGGCAGAACATGAGACACCTCAGCAACAACCAAAACATCAGAGTGTTATCCACATCATCCTCTGACTGAGGCCAAAACACAGCGCTGTGCCAGCTGCTGAGATGAGACTGGCTCTACCCCAGCCCAAACCAGGACACCCTTCTTCCCATTCTGCCCATTCTGCCCATTCTTCCCATTCTGCCCATTCTGCCCATTCTTCCCATTCTGCCCATTCTGCCCATTCTTCCCATTCTTCCCAATCCCACCCAACTCTTCCCATTATAAAGGTTTTGCTACACCCTTCTGGCACAAGGAAAAAGACCTTAAGAGACATGGGAACAGTGGCAACATTCTCCTGTTGGGACTGAAGTCTCTTGGAATTCTTCCTCTTGTGGAATTTAGGTTTCCACACTCCTTTCTGGTGTGTCTCTGCCCCCCCTGCCTCCAAACCTAATTGTAAGTAAGTACATCTAAAGTTTGTCTGCTGCAATCTGCCTTTTATTTTCTTGTCTCTGGGAATCCCACAACGACCAACACTATCCCAAATTCATCACGACAATACCCTTATTCCTTAAGAAATTAATTTGAATTCAACTCACAGCAACACACTGTGCATTGTAAAACTCATCTTAGATATGAAATTAATTTTACATGGGCATACAGAGAAATGATTGTCACTAGATAGCAAAGTGAAGCCATACCTATATTTAAGCAAAGTTAATCTCTTGTACAAACAAAATGCCGCTTGCTTATTCAGTTTCCTTTAGCTAAATTCCTAAACTTCTAAGGACTTCAAAGAACTACACAGAAGCGAGATAAAGAGCTTATCTGCATAATTCTTATGCTAATTCACAGAAGGTGTCTTGACTAAAAGGATGTCTACACGCATGCTAAGGACTCGCTAATTCCCTTCCTCTAAACCCTAAGTTATTACACACGTATTTAATGGGAATCTATCTGACTCTGCTTCCAGAGAGTGCCTGGTTCTGGATCCTGCTGTGAGCTGGTGACTCCCAGGCTGACCTGGCACTTTTTTGGGATATCTAGAGATGTTTTTGAGCCAGGCTACCACCACAGTGCATGGGTACAGAGCATGAAGTACAAATGCTCACACTCTAAAAGAAAAACCAGCTCAGTGTCCTGCCCAGCAGCACAAGATTAAGAGGTAAAATACCATCAACTGCTGCTCATCATCCTAAAATCTGAAACTGCTCATTTTCTCACCAAGTCCTCCCTTCCCCAGCCCTCCACTCCCACATCTCCAAGCTGTAATATTAGTCACTGTATCTTAGGATACAAACAAGTGAAAGTCCCAACATTAAACATCTCTGACATTACAATTTCCACACAATAACTTTGTAAACCTTTCAGTTCACAGAGTTCAAAGACAAACTGAAATGATTTACGGTTACAAAGAGATAGAGGTTTCCCAGGGAATTAAAATTGTTTTTAATAATATGGTTTTATCATCTATTTTAAAATATTTATAATTTTAATTCTACTTCTGCCAGTAAAAAAGCACCAGTTATTCAAAAAAAGCCTCTCACATGCATCATACACACAGAGACCATTCTCCACCTAATCCAAAAAAAGTAGTACCACCATTTTAAATGCTTTTTAACAAATTGCATGCTGCAGCCTGAAGAAATTACAGGCTTTTTATAAAGGTTTTTTTTAGCCTGTGCTCATTGTTGTGATTTTGGTTTTAGCTGTTTGCTCTGTGTGCTGGTTTGCTGATTGTGAGTGTGCAAATACTTTCGCATTACTAGATAGGTGAAGGTTTGCAGTAGTAATTCAGCAAAAAGATCATTGCTGCCCACAAAGAAATCCTGGAACTACCTTCACAGACTTTTTATATAAAAATAAACTAACTGGGATTTTTTTGCTGAACAAAAATGTACAGGACTGATTCACTTCCACAACAGCAGGAGGCTTTTCACTTTAAAAAAGGGAATGCACACAATACAAAGAAACATAATTATCTTAGAAGTATAAAACAAGGCCTGAAAGGTCACTGCTTTCTACCCAATGCTAATTCTTCCCGCAATGACACTGATCTATATGCACAGTAAATAACTCATTATGATAGCATCACCAGCCCAGCCACCACGCTATCGTTCATCAGGAGCTGCAGTGACAGGACAGGGGGAATGGCTTCACAATGACACAGAGCAGTGACTTCAGATGAGAAGTCAGGAGGAAATTCTTCCCTGGGAGGACGATGAGCAGAAGTTGCCCAGAGAAGCTGTGGCTGCCCCCGGATCCCTGGGAGTGTCCAAGGCAAGGCTGGAGGGGGTTTGGAGCAGCCTGGGACCGTGGAAGGTGTCCCTGCCCATGGCACTGCATGGGCTTTAAGGTCCCTTCCAACCCAAACCACTCTGTGACTCCATCCTACACTGCTGATAATTTCCTTTGATTTTTCAAAGATTTCTTTCTTTTTCCACTTTCCTTCTCCATAAATATACACAGTCAGATTTTCCAGGCTTTGCTTTGAAGCAGCCCACCAGACCCAGGAATTGTTTCAATACAGGTCTATAGGTTTATCAGTGGCTCTGAGAGAGGAATTGCTGAATCGAACTCAGCTGCAGATTCTGGCTAAGTCAAGCAGAACGTGTAGGTTGGTAGCAATGTCTGCACCAATGGTAAATGAGAGTGTTCCCACAGGTCTGGCGTAATAATAGAAGTGAATGATTCATGTCATGTGGGAACAGACAATTATAGTGCATCTGGAAAAGCAAAATACACAGAATAGGCTTTGTTTTGTTCTCTTAGTTTCTTTCCTTCTGCTATTTATCAGCGACTCCCTTTCTGCCCTTTGCAAGCTCTGCTCACTTTGTGTCAATTTACACAATTACATGAATTTGAGCCTGTAGTGAATGCACTTTGTTCTGGTTTGTTTCAATCCAATCAGGATGATCTTTAAGGTCCCTTCCAACCCAAACTCTTCTGTGATTCTTTGATCCTCTGCTACCACTTTCCCTCACGTGGCAAGAGGGGTAACTGGAAGCAGAGGCCAGAGCGAAGGAGCTGAAGGAAGCAGTCCTTTTTTGCTAGGAAATACTCCACTTTTATTTCCAACTTGATCCAAAATGGGAGACACTGAAGGAACGTGTTAGGATGTGGAATTTAAATAATTCCAAACCCAATCTGCAGCACAGCTCAGTACTGACACTGGAAAAAAACAGCTTCTTAAAATATTGGCAAATTCTGTCCAGGGGATCTTTCAGAATAGAGCACAAAGTCACATTAAATAATTACTCCAGCCAGAAACTGAGCTGCATTGGGGCATATAGGCTGTCATTCATAGCTAAATTACACGTTCTATTTGGGAGCCTTTTTTTAGATTCCTGACGCACGTAATCGAGTGCAACTGATGAATTTTGTCTAACAGTTTATCCTTTAGCAGTGACACTGCGGTTCCTAATCATACACAAAGTGTGGTGGAGTTCTGATGCTGCTCTTTTGAAAGTCAGAGGAAGTTTTAGCAGTGCTCCCAGTTCCACTCCAACCTTAATTTTCTATTTGCCACTGCACAATGCACACAGAAACTGAGCCTCAAGTTGCAGCTGCAGCCAAAATTCTGGCACAGCACTCGATAGAAATAGCAATTTAACCATGTTTTAGTGATGACCTCCAAAAGTTAATTACAAATCTAGTATGAAAAGGATGAGCACTTGCTGTACTTTACCTGTTCATTGTGAGAAAAAAGAATGAAAAACATATTTAGAACTGGCAAATATTCTTTTGCCTTAAACAGCCTGGTATAACACATAGTTCTAAATCCTTTTGCAGAAAGAACATCTTAGCAGACTCTGGTGTAGAAACAATTTAAACAGGAATTAGTAACAGAGGTGAGGAGATCTATCCAGCAGCAACGTGAGTGATGCCACCCTTATCCTCAAACAATTCTTTTCCTGACCACTAAGCTATAAAAATAAGCCAAACTTACTCCTCAGCTCTCAATAGGCATTAAGAAACTCTAGATTGTTGTTGCCAACTTTCAGGCTTCACTGACATCACTTTTATATAACACATTATTCTAATGTGCCCCTTGAATCTACAGGATAACATCTCAAACAAATGAAACAGCTCTGCTGGCCAGCTGAAGTCGTGTCTTTGAAGGAGCTCTGTAGGATAAAGACTTTTAGTGTCCCAGCATTGGATACAAACCCCATTTAGCTCTGCTGGACTGACAGTGCTCTAATTTCATTGACTCCAGAGCTACTAATGAGCTCCTGTCACAGAGGGGGAAAATAAACACCTGCTAAACACAGAGAGAGACTCTTTTCTGTGGCTGTATTTCCTTACAGGGGATTATGGTATCGACCAGACTGATGGAGCCGTTCCTTTCTTGGGGAGCACTGAAACACGAGATATGGCCACATAAACGAGCCTGTGATTAGGCCTGATAAATCCTTTCTGATGGCCTGGAGTTGGTTTGATGGTATCATCCAATTTCCAATGAGCGACGTCTACGCTGCAAAAAAATCTGGGTGAGAGCTGGGGCAGGCGCTTGGCACTGTCAGCCAGAGACAATGGATCAGGGAACTGCCAGGGGAATACAACAAGTCTCTTAACTCTAGAGAAAAGCCAGGAAAATAACATTTTTCTTAGTTTGCAGACAGACCAGAGCAACTCAAAATGTCGTAATTAAATAATGAAACATCCACTGTTCCTTTGATAATTAACGTTCTTCAAATCCTAAATTACTCCATGTTTTAACTAAAGAGTAAGGATTTTGACTGCAACTATTTACTGAATTTAAGTTACAGAGCTAAAATTATTAATCTCCACAATTAATCTATTTAGGGACCAATTTCCTGAAATATGATGAAAAATTGCTGCTCTGGATTTTACCTTAGAGATGTTTAATCTTCACAGGGTTTTTTCCTGCACGAGCTGGATGCCTTGGAAAGGCCTGTGGAGCTGCCAGACTTGCTCTGTGTTATTTGAATAAAAACCACTTCACTCCCAAGTCTTTCAGCTAAACATGCAAAGAGGGAAAGTTTTAGAGGAGAATGTCAGTAAAAGTAACTGATTTATCTGGGTAGCAGCTTTCTCACAATGTTTTGACAGAAGTGTTCTCAGAAATGGCTATTTTTAGCCACACATTCTGCAATCAATGTCTTTGTAAACTAAATAAAAATCAAGAAATTGCACAGATATCTCAGAAAAAGGAGGATGCAAAGCCACAGGATGATTTCTCCGCCTGAGGGAAGCAGGAGCACTCTAAAGTTCAGAATGTGTTATGATGGTAATAATTAGGCTATTAAATACCAGTAGTCTCAATGCAGAGAAATACAGGGGATTTATTTGTTGGGGTTTTTAATTAGTAACTGCTGTATCAGCACAAAAATTCAGGAAGTTTGTCCCATAACTTCTGCGGAGGAACGTCCTTAACCTAAATGATTCCTCCACACCAGCAAGCTCCGAAAGGATATAAAGGCCTCTAAATAGCAATTTCCCACTGGCAGAAATAGGAGAAAAACTGATAATTTTCTTATTCCACCTCAGTTTAAGAGGTGCATATAGTTTATAATGTGTATATGAGGTTCTGGTAGGATGCTGTTTGTACAGCAGCCCTGGGGCTCAGCCGTAACTCAAACACATCTCCAAGGGCCTTTTGTTGTCATTCTGTGTTTTTCTAAAAGCACTCAGCTGAGACAATAATTTTGAGATGAAAACACAATTTTTTTTCCCATCTTTGCTCAACTGCTAATTTTATGCTGCAGTTTAGACTACGAAGTAAGGCAACTCTGTGACTTCACTGAGTGCTACTACATTACTTTAAAAATCACTTTAAAATGGAATTTGTATAAAACAATATAAAGACATAAAGAAATCTTAACCCTCTTTTTTCTTTTCCCGAGCTAGTTTGTTCTCTATAAATATTTTCCCTCCTTTTAAAACCGGATTTTTGTATCGGCAGCATGCGACTTACAACTTTGATCAGCTAGGAAGTGCAGAGCAAAAGGGTTAATTTTTCTTCTTAAACTCTGGGTTGTGTATTTTTGAGAAGACATAACTGTGATTTCTGTATTATCTTACTGTGCAAGGAAGCTGCATTTTCAGCTATCAGGGTAAGAACAACAACAGAGTCAGTCTTAGACTGTCTGTGTGTTGTAATCAATAATATTATGGGAGATGTTACTAATGCTGGTGTACATAGAGAAACACATAAAAAATAATGTGCATACAGTGCCCAGTCTGTTGCTGATAAAAGCAGTTTGATTCATGCCTGTCCAAAATCTATTTCCATTTTGGATTTGGAGTTCTGCCTGATGAATTTTCAAAATATAGTCTAAAATTTTGAGACGTACTCTGGGTAACTGTGAAAGGGTGATGCCAAACAAACCAATAAACCCATCTCTGCTAAGGGACCTGTGTTGTGCAATTCCCCCTCCTAAACCAGGGAATATGCAATAACCCATCTCAAGATCCACTGCTGTGCCAGTTTCATTTAAGACCAAAAGGAAAATAAGCATTTTATGATGAAGCAGTAATTGAGACAAACAAGTAAAAGGCTTGAAAGACGTCAGCCCACACCAGGACGAAGGATTCACTCGTTGTTTCCTCTGCAGGTGGAACAGGCAGCGCTGCCTGCTCTGCTCCAGAGCCCAGAGCAGAGCTCTGAGTGGCAGCTCCAGGGATTGGTATTCCTCAGGGTGAGAGTGCTGGTTGTTTAATCACCTTGGATACCCCACTCAGGCAGGAGGGAGGTGCTCAAGTGCGCCAGGAGTCACCAAGATCGATTGCCCTTCTCCTCTCCCTGCCCCACCCTGCTGCCCCTCCAGCAGCTGGAGCCAGCTCCTGAGCAGGGACAGCACCAAACCAGCAGCCAAAAGAGCAGAAAGAGCCACTTTTTGGTTCAGAGGAAGCAATTTCCACCATGGAGGATCTGTGAGGTTTTGTACACAAACAAAAACCATGAGTTGTTCCTCAGAGAGAAGGAGCGACCTGGAATTGACGCTCTCTGGGCACACCCGGCCCGGGTCTGGATACTGCCTGGAACGTTGTTTAGCCAAGTATAAACAAATAACGTTGCCTTTGAATGATGTGACAGACTAAAGGGGGGCTCCAGGTGGAATGAAACTGCTGCCACAGTTTGTTCATCCCAGAAAAAATCCATGTGTTAGTAGGAAAAAATATCTTCTCTTCTGTAAGTGTCTGCCATCATCGTTATAACAGCCATGATATGTGAGCAGCACTCTCCTCTCTGTTCTAGGGGCAGTTAGAACAAATTAATAATGGGGGGAGGGGGAATAATCAAGGCTGTTCTTAGAATAAACTATAATTAGTTATGGCTGTGAAATTTGTGTGCTGTTCTTTACTGTCTGGAAACAAGATAGGTGTGTAAAATATCCAACTTCCATAAGAGTTGTTCATAGAAAATGCTGTGTTGACCCCATCTCCACTTGCAGATCACTAGGTTTAGACCTTTTTTAAAAAATGTGGTTTTTCAAAGCCCATTTGCTCCCCCTGAAGTAGATTCCATCTCTCCAAGTACAGAGATTAAAAGTAATTTAAGGTTTGATTTGTACTGGTTAAAAGGTATCCTTAGCAGGATAATATTTCAAAGCCAGCATCTGTATCCCTGGATTTCTCATAGAAT
This sequence comes from Oreocharis arfaki, assembly GCA_013398015.1. NCBI lineage: Eukaryota > Metazoa > Chordata > Aves > Passeriformes > Paramythiidae > Oreocharis > Oreocharis arfaki. The sequence continues at coordinate 312,065 of VZRR01008711.1, read as the reverse complement.
TTAGATGCCTAGAATTGTCTCCAAGATAAGGGTTGCTGTTTCTGCTCCTCATTGAGGTCAAATGCTGCTCAAGATCAAAGCACTTCTCAAAAATGTTTTCACCCACGTGCTGTGCTGCAGCACATAGCAGTGCTTCTTGAATTTGACCGGACCCCAAATCTTCAGAAAATGCTAAAAGTGACACCCACCGTCCTTTTTCTCTTTTACAAGAAGCTTGCCTTTCATTTTATAGAATGCCACTCTAAAACAGGACCAAGACTCAGAAAGCCAACCCTGCTCTTACACATGAGGACATCGCTGACTTTTGCTTCATTGCAATAAAACCTCAAGCGATGAGGTTCACGTTGCTTTCCAAGGGAAGGTGAGAAGATCTTTGTTTCCAGTGGCACCATCAAAGCAAGAACAGCCTTTTATCAATTCAACAAAGGCTGAGCAGATGCTGCAGTCTTATCGTAAGTGGCATTAACAGAAGCAGGGGTGTAGGCAGCAAATACAGTTCTGGTGCTTGAGATCCCTTTGTCCTCTCCACCAATCATCCAGAACCACAGCTAGGGCTGCCAGCTAAGCCTCCAGCCTTCAGCATCGCTGTCCTAATGCCAAACCATCAGCAGACATTTGCCTCACTTTCCTTTTAAGCTATATCTGCTGCAATTATAGATTTAAGAGGATGGCCTGCTCAGCACCACTGACTTTTAATCTTTAGGATAACTTATCTCTGATCTCACACCGCTACAGATGTCATTATTGTCACAGATCAAAGGACTTGATGAACCCTATGATGGATGAAATGCAGGAACGTCCTTCAAAGAGAGACCCTTCTTTTCCTGCTTTCTGTGTGAACACTCAGTGCTGTTCATCTGAACTGGGCTTTTAACTCTGCTTTGGAAGCAGCTGTTGATGCTTCCGAGCACAACTTGTCTGAGATTTGCATGAAGGCTGCTGATCTGAACTGTGAACTAGCACTGGTGGTTTGTCTGTAGGGAACATGATGGAAAATGTGCTATTTTTAACATTTACTGAAATACACAGAATCACAGAATGAACCATGGGATGGCCTGGTTTGAAATAGACCCTAAAGATCACCTCGTTCCAATCCCCTGCCACGACCTTCCAAGCCCCGTCCAACCTGGCCTTGGACACTGCCAGGGATCCAGGGGCAGCCACAGCTTCTGTGGGCACCCTGTGCCAGGGCCTGCCCGCCCTCACAGGGAACAATTTCTTCCCAATATGAATCTAAACCTGCTCACTTTCAATTTAAAACCATTTCCCCTTCTCCTGCCACTACACACCCTTGTAAAAGAAGGGCACAATCCCCCCTCCCCGCTGCCCACCCTTTTTTTGACACAGCCCAGGCCACAGGTGGTTTTTGGGCTGTGAGTGCACATAGCCAGGACACGTCCAGCCTCTCCCCCAAGTCCTTCTCAGCAGGGCTGCTCTTGAAATATTTGAAATACTAAAATTACTGGAAGACCACTTCAGCTCTTGAACCAGATAAAATCTGAAAAATGCATTATGATATTTCCTAGCCATTCCTCAGCCCCCACGAAGTTTGCTGCAAAGGTGATGTGAACAGAACACAGGGTACATTGCAAAAGCAGCTCTGTTCCGTTTCAGATTCCTGCAAAATTCCCTCCCATCCTGACACTGTGGCAGTGCTCCCTCGCTCCAGCAGCTGAGTGTGCAGCCAGGGCCATTCTCACCCCCTCAGCAGCAGCAGGCACTGCTGCAGGAGGAACAGAACTCATTACTTTCAGCCTCAAAGCAGCCCTGAAATAAAGGTTTTCTCTGCTTGGCTGTTTGTAAAGGAGTCTGTGCATATTTGGCACAATGCTTTTGAAGTCACTGAAACTAACACAGTGAAAAATCCCTTTGTTGGCTTCGCCTGGGCAATGTTGGAGAGTTCAGAAGAAAATTGAATATGCAGACATTTTTGCTAGTAAAAGGAGAGAAGGTTCTCATAAGACAGAGAAAATCAAACTATTTCCTAATTTATCTATAGGAGTTTCTGTGTTTTTATAACTAATAAAAGGGAGCCTTATAGACTGAGGAGGAACCACAAGAATTTTTAAAAGGTGTGTAGTAATGATAAGCTGAATTCAGCCATTGAAAATAGATATCTCCTTCTCCTGTAATCCATAATATTAAATGTAATTGCGGGAACCTTTAGTATTGATTCATTAAAATAAAATGGAATCATTTTAATTAAGAAACCCTCTCTCGAGATTGCCAGCCTTAGTCACATGCATTGAGAACTCTTCTGATTTTCACTGTTCTGTAAGGCTATGATCTCTTTTTCCTTTTATTTCTTTAAAATTATGTAGGCATAGTTTTAATAGTTTCTTCTTCTCTTCTGTTGAGCATAGCATAGTAACATGCTAAATATTTATATTTTATGAAAAATGAACATTCAACAAGCAACAAGAACGAAGAGAGGAGCTTTTTACGTGGTAGGTGCCTATCTGGCACGAGTTTATCCAAAAATGAACTGTCCTCTGGCCCAGCTCACAGCTGCAGGCTGCAAACAAGGTATCAAATTCAGCTTTTTAAACAGATCTACAGGAACAAAATGCAGAGTCAAAACCTCAGGTTTATTTAGCAACCATCAACACCATCTACAATAGAATGCACTTATGAGCTGAACCCTCCTGGGTGCTGCAGAACCGGAGTCTCAGGGCTGCAGGTTGAAATTCAGATCTCGACAGGCACTTGCCTGGTTGAGCCCTTGAACCACAGGGAAAATGTCCATTTTATTCTCAGAGGTGGCTTTGCAAACTGGGCCAGTTTCAGATGAGTCAGGGAGTGGTCAAACAAACAGTAAAATCACCAGGACTCAGAGCAGACCGTAGGAACCAGCTGAGGACAGAATTCCTTACCTGACCCCAAGCTGCAGCCAGAAGAGCTGGTCTGGGTGCCCACAGAATTATGGTCTCTGCTATGGGTGCAGAGGCACTCAACCCATTCACGTAGAACCTCGAGAAAATGTCCTAAAATATCTCACTGTAATGCTCAGGGCTAATTTTAATCTGAATTTAGGACAATAAAATTAAAAAAAAATACCAGAAGGTAATTAACCAACCAACGGAGATTCCTACTTTTGCATCATTATCTTATTAACTCTGCCTAAAAGCGTTATGACCCATTATCAGATAGAACTAGTGCTAACAGAGCAAATGAACTCCCCTTCTTAACAGTTCTCCTCTCCTGTGGATAAATGCTGGCATTAACTCACCACAATTTACAGTAGCTTCTTGTTTTAAATCAACACTTGACCGTAAAATCATTTGAAAATCCTGTGCATAGATCCCCTACAATTACACCAACACTTCTCTGAGCATAGAGACAACAATTTCATCTTGGGCAGAGAAGCTGACTGCTTGTGTTGGTTTGGGAGTATTAAATAAGCATTCAGCAAAAGAAAGTTCTTATTCCTACCTTCCATATGGCTGCCCACCTATTCAGCAAAGACATAAACAGAGTTTCAGGGAATAGTTTTATACATTTAACTTTCTGAAAAGTTATTTTTCCTTTTTCAAGACTCCTGTGAAATTTTGGATGATCAGTTGAAACCCAAATGCTTGAGTGAGGAAAACCTCGAGCTGCCCCTGGACTTGAGCTGACCTGAGTTTCGAGGGAGCTCAGATGTTCACACTGGCACCCAGGCTCTGAGCAGGCAGCAGTGCCCAGCAAGAGCAATATCAAACCTCTTTATCTAACCATCCACTATTATTCACTGCTGCATTCTAATTCCTTCAAAACTCAAGACATCCTAAAAGAAAAACCTCAAGGCTCCCATACGCTGCCTGCCCTCCCTCAACATATTTTGGGTTTGTGTTTGTTGTTTGGGGATTTTTATTTTTGGTAAATTGAAAACCACAGGAAATAAAGGAACTTCACATTCAAAAAATAAATTCAGATATCATGAAAAGTCCAACTAAATAAAAAAAGTCTAGAAAACTCAGAGCTGCTACTGCATCTATCCTCAGCGTCCCCTGTTGTGGCAGAGCTCTGAAGGAGTCTCCAAACAGCATGTGATTTTATAGACCATATGATCTGCAATATTTACCATGCATAATGGAAATAGATAAGGCAAAGCAAACAGCTTGAATTTTGTATTTCCTTGCTTTTTATTTAGTCTAGGTTGTTAGCACCATGCGAGTGTATGTTTGGGAGTCTCTGTGTTTGTGTGTGTGCATATGTGTGTATATATAGGTACAAACAAACACACAGAGTCGCTTCACTGTGTTTCTCACACATCAGAAAGAATACTTTCTGAGCAAGCAGCTTTTAGCTCCCAAAGTTTCTCAGAAAAAAATAGAAAAGGCATTGTTTATTTTGGTCAGCACTGGAAAGAACACGCTATGCTTGTTTTTTCAGCTTCTGTGTCCTTTTGCTGTCCCTACTCTGTGCTGCTTGTTTGTGGAGCTCTTGAGTTTTAATAACAACAAATGTCAACACCTTGACTGTTGTTTTATAACTTTAAAATGCACTGCTACAAAGTGTTAAGCACGTGAGACTAAATGGGAAATGCATTTGCTAACTGCACATTTTTATTTGGCAGGACATATAGGAGTAGGGAGCAGAGGCTCACAGGAATTTTAAAGTAGAAGAAACATTCATATTGCATTGAAAATGTAAAGGCACACATTTGAAAGCAAGTCCTCTATCACACAAAATATGTGTACAAGTAGGTGTATGTTGGTCATATTGCCAACATCTGGCTTGCTTGGCTGGACCCATATTTGAAACCCCTGACAGGAGTGGGGGCAGAGAATAAATATGAGTAATTCAATATATCAAGACTTACCTGCTCTCCCTGTGTTGACACTAATGGTGTGATTTGATTTTCTTTCATTATTTTAATTTTATCTCTGGAAGTTATTCCCCTCAAGCTCTCCCCTTGCAACCACTGCTCACTAGTATTTATTATACATACACCACCCAGTCTGCTTGAAAGCTGCTCCCACCAATCTTTACTGTTCCACATTTATCTTCAGTTTTCTGCCAAAACAGTTGCATGAAAATCTTATTGCCATCGATAAGCTTGGGCTTTTTCTATTCAGATCTTTTATTTCTTTATTTCAGTTTGATTTTTTTGTAATTTGGGCTTCTTTCTCCTTTCTCTAATGTTTAAGAAGGGTTAGTCACAAGTTTATTGTGACATACATAAATTTGTTTATTTTTAGAAAGTGTCCTTTAACACTCTGGGTTCCTTGTCAGAATCTGTAGTGCTAATAGCTGTGTTAATAAAATTATTATCTACAGTGAAGAAATTGCTTTCCATACATAGAAATTTAATGAGATGGAAATTTTCAGGAACTGGGCTGATTCTCAGCAATGCTTTGGTAGACTCTCATAACACCTGCCCGTGTGCAGGCTGGAAATACTCCATACTAGGAGAGGTGTCATTAAATTAACTCTGCTTTTGTGTTCCACACACATGTGCTCCTCCCCTTAATAAATTAACTTGGTTAGCTAAATGCTGAGGAATATCTCTGTTTACTGACCAGATCTTCTCTCTAGAGGCAAAGTGGTTTTCAGGAACACTACGAGTGTTATAATAGTGTTATCTCTATTGGTGTTATCTCTCTGGAGGAATGAAGCAGTGAGTCCATAGATCCATTACACCCCAGTTGTAAAAAGGATCCCTTCATCAGAGGCTGGGAGATCCTTCTACCCTCGTTAGCCTGACAGGAGGGATTTATTTAGTATGTTTCGTTAATTTCTCCCACTCTGAGGCCCATGAAACACCCCCCACATTGCACTTACCCTGCTCAGACCCTCATGCCCCTTCCTGCCCGGATATGGTTCTGGCCCCACAAAGGCTTCATCAAGGGACTCGTGAGCATTTGGGGATGTAAACTGAGATACCTGTAGCTGTTTTCTTTCACTCTGTTTTTCTCTCAGTCCGAACAAGTGCTCTTCCCCAGGAAGAACAGGGGGACTGACCAGCTCTATTGTACAAATATTAAAAATAAAAATGTTCATCTCGTGTGTGTTCAGCCATGCACAACATCCACACACAAAGATGCAAAGGCTGTAGAACAGGCACTAAGCAGCCATTTGAGACCTGCTTTTATCATCAAATCAGTGGGAATTAGGAATGACAAAACTGAGTTTTGTCAGGAAAGCACAGACATCCAGAGAATGTACTGAATTTTGTTTTTACCCTTGCTGGGCGAGTAATTCATAACCTGCATATAAGTGCATTTTAATTTCATTTTTGTGTATCACAGAGAGAAGCAAAGCTGTCCCCTGCCTTGTTTCTGTGTGCTACCTTCATCAAGCTTCCGTATATTAGGCCTGTCCTTGCTGTATTCCTAGCTGCTCCTTCTCATCTCTTCTCCAGACTCCATCTCCTGACATTCACCATTAAGGAACTCGCCATTCAAAGCGAAAGTAAGTGACTTTATCATTTGATTGTAGATCCTAAGGAGCAAAGCCTCTAAAAGATTAAATATTTAATCCTTTGATCTGCCATGCTGGCAAATGCCCTATCTATTTTATAAAGCAGGTTGACAAAAGCATTATGGGGCCTGGGATTTGTGTAATGAGGCAGTGCTAAACCTTGCTCTCCTCTATGCCACAAAAGCAGAATCATGTTTTTCTGACCCACGATATTACTGCAAACTCACTATTAATGGTGCTTGGGGCTCAGCTGAACACAGATGTTATGCCGAACAACGCCATGTGATGATTTTAACAAGGCAGATGAAGCAAAACCACTGAATAAATTCAGAACGAACCATAAAGAAGGTCCTAAGAAGTGAGCAAGTCCATCAGACAGAAAGACGTGTCTGTGTTCTGCGGAGCAGATCGATGTCTCTCAGGGTGGGGAAAGGAAATCTGGTTACAGGAGACCGGAGAAGGTCGAACTTGGTGTCGAGGGAGGGGGCAGAGGGGAATCAGGAAACTGCAATCCAACCCACAGAACTCATCTGGGAAGTTACCACCACAATCTATTAAGTATTTTGAACACACCTTGGCAAGGTTTTAACAAGAAAAAATAACATCTATTCACTATTTTGGGTTTATCTGTAGATAAAGGTGTTTTCATAGTCTTAGATAAACCCTCAGTGTCACCAAACTGAGTCCACATGACTTTTAAGGAGAAGCAGAGCACTGGAAAAGTTTGAGCTATAGCCAGGATGAAAATGTTGAAAGAACTTTGATCAAGAACACATAAGCATAAAAACAATCTTCCAGAGTTTAAATGCCCCCAGTAACAGGTCTGTGACTGATTGTACCATAAATCAACCTTATTAAGACTACACATAACCAGCTTTATTTGCACCAGGGTTAGGTGTTGGGGAAACCTTGCAGATTTTGAGGGCTGGTAAGCCTTGGAATAAGTTACATAGAAAAAACCACCAAAACTGCAGCATTTAACTGACTTTTTTGCCAAACAGCATATTGACAGTGTTCAGAAATTATTTAGATAGAACAGATCCTCCTACCCTCTGCCTCGGACAGACTAGTGACATCTTTCAGGACAATTCCAAGTCAAAATTTCTGTGGACTCTCCACTGACTCTCTCAGAACAATGTCCTTGGGCAGGGATGTGCCAAGGATTTAACACAGGCTCAAAACAATGTTCCACGCAGTTATAAGTTTCAGAGAATTCTAAGGGGAAACCCCTGCCTCTCGAGCAGATTAAGGAATCTCTGGGAGGGATTAGCACTCTTCATTTTAACTTCAAAAATACTACACTACACACTGGCACAGTTGCAGCAGACAAGTAACCATTTGCCTTCCTGAGGCATTCACAGGAAATCTTCTGTTCTTTGTTAAAAAGAATCAATACCAAAATGTGACTGAAACCTAAATTAGCACCTCTAATTTAGAAATGAAGCCAATCCATAGAAATTCACTAAGAAACAGAATTTCCTGCCTTTAAAAACTGGTATAGAGTTGTTTAAAAATACTGAGTCATTTAGAAGTGATGGTCAAGGTGGAAACATCAACTTCATTGCATTGTAATTTTCAGCCAAGGATGGAAAGGGTAATGGACAAATGTGCTTCTCTCTTTAAAAACAAACCAAACAAAAAATAACCAACCACAAAAAGCCTTACTCTGCAGTAAAAAGATGGGACTCAATCTCAAAAATTACCTTTATGAAATCCTGTGAACATTCCTCCATCTCAGTGATCTGTGGTAAGTGCCACACACGTGCTGTCATTAAGGAAACAGCAGTTCATGGTTTAATCTCTGTTATTTCTCATCCTGAGGGAGCTCAGATGTTGCACAAACCAGCAGCTACTCACACAATTCAGATTTCAATAGACTGGAGCCAAGTTACTTTCGGAAATGGAAATACAGAGAAGGTATCCAGTTGCATTTTTGCCTTTTCCTTCTCCAAACAGACCTTAAACAGAGCCATAAGTGTTCTGAAGTGTGTGATCAATACAAAACCATGCACAACATTAATGGATGAAACTGAGACTGCAGATAAGAGCTGATGACCACTGGGTTTGCACAAGAGTAGATGTTTTCAGAAAGGTTTCTGACCTGCTTCACCAGAATTTCATTAGAAGGCTTGCAAGATTTTAGTATCACCTCTGAAGATGAAAACTCAAATTAATTCATTGTTCTTTTATAATTAAATAGCAATATAACTTGTAGGTGCAGTAAAATGTGACCAGAACATTACAGCTGCCATGCCAGGATACAAAGGGGGAAGTGAACCATTACTGAAATGGTTCTTGGGGAATAAATTCTCACAACAGGAGTTTAAGATCTGCTGTGCCAAGAATGAAGCTAAAATCATAAACCTCTTTATATTCTTTAAATTATTTTTCCAATTATAAGAATAGGAAGAGGGCTAAATGTTGCAAATGAAAATAATCCAAGGATTTAGACATTCAGGGCAAAAACATAATAATGATACGAGCTCCCACTTTTCCTTCTAAGGGAAGACCCACTTGAGTTTCTCAGATGGGCTAAGGTCAGTAGGTGAGCATGAAGATGACAATGTTATTGCCTAAAAAAGGAGCTTTTACTTTTTACAGACAAAGGTAAGAAACATATTCTATCTGGGGAACACTGGAATTTTGAATTTAGAGGGAGACTCTACCAGTCCCCCCAGTTTTGTTTTTTTTTTCTGCTAACCAATTCTTTAAGTTTTCCCTTGAAACTTTCTCTGAGGAAGACACAAGGTAAAAGCATCATTGCTCTTTCTCATGGTGTTCTCACAAATGCCTTAAAGTTCTTCAAAACAGGCAGAGCACGCTGGGAGGAACCCAACACAGCAACAGAATATCTTTCCTCAGTCCATCTGCCTGAGAGCACGCTACGAGATCCAATCTCTTAAGGAAAGGAAGGAATGGAAACACATTCTTGCTGAATCCTAAACTTCATCTATTTCCCTGCCAGTAACATTTCTGAGGTGCCTTAAGAACTTTATTCCTCACTTTGAAAAAAAAAGAAAAATCTTTTCTAGAAGTTCTGAGAAAAATAAAATTGAGAAGTCAGTAATGGAAAAACATTGAAATAGAAAATAGCTTTTAGCCAGAGAGGAAATCAATTGCAAACCAGTCCCAAGAACCAGTGGGGTTAAAGAGCTGTCACTTCCCAATTGATGCTTCCAACCTTCCCTCTCTCTGCTCTACATTGCAGAAGTGACCAACGAAATAAGCAGGAAATTTATTTGAATTTGCACCTTTTTGCTGTCTCCAGCAGCCAGGCCAGGCACAATCTGCTGGCATTCTTTTGAAACCTTTTATCTCCTCTCGTGTCTACCAGAGTCAGATACACTGAGCAGCAATTTCCTATTCAGATTGGGGATCCTTCCAAGGTGCCTCAAAAGCTCTTCCTCATGGTGTAACAGGAGGAAAATCCCATAATAACACAGCAGAAAAGGAGAAATATTTCATATTAGAGGTGCTCTGCACCAACCCATCTGCAGCTGATGGTCTGACATCAAAGAATGTCTCTCTTCCTACTGACATTTAAACCTAAAAAGCCCAGGCACAACTGGATTCACCACATCCTTAACAAACACACAAAATTTATATTTATCCATTGCACTTGGAGCATATCCCATTATAAAATCTTACTTTTTGCAGTGAACTGCGGTGGGTCACAAAGAATATTGACCTTTTCCAGGTAAAACTTCATATTTCAAATTTTGGAGGGTGATTTCTGTTCTCAAAACCATATCCTTATGTAACAATATCATCACTGTAGCTGTCTGTATGCTTCCCAGTATTTCAAAATGCTCTTCTACAACAGCTGGCAGGAATTTAGCCAATTCAGGATATATCTGTACTGTGATGCAAAAGGTGTTGATATGCCCCAGTAATACATGCTGGAGTTAATTTATTCCAATTAATTGTGATGTGCTTTTGAGGTCCATTAACAGTTACTGCACATCCTTGTGAGCACACTCCAGTCCCATTTCAAACTGGGTGTTTCTCTGCAGGGATGAGCAATGTGCTTATCCCCTCCAGTGCAAAAAGCAAGCAATGAAAATCCCGGAGAGAAGCTGATATAGATTTCTTCTTGGACTGAAAATATAAACATTGCTCCAGCTCCCATCAAATGTTAGTCCTCTGGTATCCATGGAACTGTATCAGGGATGGGTTCAAAGTATCACCTTTGCTTTCAAATTCAGATAATCCTATTAAATTGAAAGTATTTGGGCTGCAAAACAAAAATTCCATCACAAGACCAAAAATAAAGTTTTTAAATGTGGTCAGAATGAACCTGAGATTGCTGTTTCAGGAAAGGGGGGTGAAGAGGTGGGCAGCTCAACAGAAGCAGCCCCAGGTGCATTCACCTGCAGCGTGTGCACTGAAATCCCTGCTCTGCCTGTTTGAAGTGAGCACTACAAGTTGTCTCCTCCTCCAGTCTTTGCCTTCACTCAGAGCTGGTCTCTCTCACGCAGTTGAAAGCTGAAGTGGCTCTTTGAGGACACCTCAGTGACCTCCTAAAGCCTGACCCTGCTGCTCTGATGTGGCCACAGTGGAGCGCTGGCTTCCTGCTCTGGGGCCACAGGGACTCCATCCATGTCCCACTCTGATCACAAATGTGCTACTGGCCGGAGCTCCTTCAAGCAGACACATTTCCACAAGAAAAATAACTCCAGTTATTTCCCTCACACATTTTTCCCCTCAGCCCTGATCAGCCCAAACCAATCTCTGGTTTTTCCCTCCGCTGTTACAGCTCACTGAGATGTGCAGCAACAAAGCTGGGTGGTAAGAGCAGAGAGCAGCCTGCAGCTATCCTTAGTCCAGACATGTTCATGGCAGCAGGAATTCCTTAATGCCTTCAAATTCCCCTATTCATCCACTCCACATTCAGGACAGCCTTTGTGAGAATATTCTGGCATGCCTTGTCCATGAGCAATGCCACGTTCAGTGTCAGCCCAAACTGGCCCGGGTTGTCTCTGCCCTTCAGCTCAATACAGCTGTTGCTGAAATCCAAGGGCATTTCCAGGTCTTGTGCAGGGTGCAGGTGCATCCATTAGGAGCACAGTGACAGCACAACGAGTGGCAAAGGGAGATTAGAGAAGACTACAGGACATGACGGAAAATAAATTCAAATCCGTAGGAAAAAATTGGGTAAGAGAGCTTCACACAGGCTTTTGTTTCACAAGTAATCACCTAATTTGCTTTCTGAGATCTATTTTACATATGGTTATGGTGTTTTCCTCAATGAAAGGTTTCCAATAAGTCATGAAAAGTTCAGTATTTTACGACTTTTATTAGGCTTTAATTTAACCAAATGCTTCTCTGCACCCTCCTAATGGCTCAAGGGAAATGAGGGGATCTGTTATAACGTATAACACACCTAATTCTTCCCTTTCCAATCCTTCATCTTTAATTTTGCAATAAAAGTAATCATAGGTGTGTTTTTTTTAAGGGCTGCATTGTTCTCTGACACCTGCAAACAGGGATAACCTTGGGGAAATCTCTGAGCATGCTCTGGATGAGCTTTGCAAGAGTGGCTCTGTTAAGTGGTTTCTTTGTCAGTCCCAGCGCAAAATACCCTGGCCTGGTGTTCTTAGTCTGGCTCACAGACCTTCTTTGTGAATACAGATGACTGGGTCATGAAGTTTAATTTAAATTATACGGCTTTCTAAACTAAATGGTAATCCATAAAGAAACAAACATTCAATCTGCAGCTGAGGATTTATCAAGCAAATGCTGTTCAAACTGTATGTGAACAAATAAAACTCTGAGCTGCTCTCTCTAATTTATATCATTGTGCTTGTGAAATCCATTTTACATTACACAGGTTACATAAGTGGGTACTAATGAAAAAAAGTCATTTCACCGTCAAAACTAAGCCAGAGTCTTTTAAAGGCTTCATGTGTGCAATGCTGCGAAATGCAAAGCATATTCTGCTGGCAAATAGGTCAAACGAAGTGCTACCATCCTGTTTCGGTGTGATTTTAACAAATTGCTGTAAGCAATCACAGAAAGCGACTGACTGCTGCAAAACACACAGAACTCAGGAAAACTTCTGCTTGGAGCCCAAGCGTGCAATTGTGATCACATCAGTGCGAAAGTCCATCACCGTCTCAAGGGGGACCTGAATTTGATAGAAAACATTCATATTTGTGACTGAAAGCTTAGCCAGTTTTTCCAGGTAGTATCTGGAAAAGAGAAATATTTTCCAAAAGCAAGCAGAATCCATTTGTGTGATTTGCGTGTTCCATTACAAAGCTGTCTCATAAACCTAAAAGAGAACAGCAGAATTTTGTTACAAAGCTATTCTCTGGGTTTCAAGAACTAATTATTTTTTTGCTTGGGGTATACACAAATATTAACAAAAGCCAGCTGGAAATTGGAAACCATCATAAAGGTTTGGGGAAAAGTGACCTGACAGAGTCTATGGCTGATCTGGAAGAACCAAAAACTAAACACAATTAAGAATATTCTTGGGTTGAAATCTACATTGCTTTGTGACTATAAATGCTCTACTTTTATAGGCATTTTTATTTATTTGCTAAATATTATGGTGTTGCCTTTCTAACTAGGCTATAAATAACCATGTTACTTTCAATAGGTGTTGTTATATATTTTCAAACCTTAAAAGAATGTGAATTTTTCATTTGGCTTATTCTCAAGACTTAGCACCTTTTTCGCGCTCTCTTGTTTAGCATTTGTTTTACTGCTAAGAATTATGCAGCTAATTAAATAACCTTTGTCTTAGCCTTTAATTTTCTTCCTCACAGAAAAATCAAAATAAATTCACCTTGCCCTTCTCCGAGGCTGAATAGCAGCAAATTAAAACGGGAGTGTTTCACTTGACAAATTTAATCCATCCATCTGTTCTAAACTTTTCTGTCAAAAACCCCAAAATATACCTGTTTTTTTTTTTTCCTAATAACTAAGCACAGAGCAAAACCCGTGATGTGGAAATGAGCAGGAGATGACATTTGCCTGCTGGTCTAATGTGTATTAGGGTTTGACACTTGTCTATCTTATTTGTCAGCTCGGAAGTTATCTGGATTTGTTCAAAGATATTGCTGCACTCCCAAACAGACAACATGTTCCTCTCTTTATCACATCTGACACACAGTGTAAGGCAATAATAGGAAGAAAAATACTGCTGCTATTTTCAAATCTATTTAAATATCACTTCTTGCATTTCTGCCCAAAAAGGATGAAAAGTTGAATTAATTTACTGGGCTTTGGAACCACCAAGTGTCTCCTGATACTTGAGTCGAGTATCATATATAATATTTCATAGGGAATTTTGGAGTGGCACGAGGTTGCCACATGTGTGAGAAGGAAAAGACCAAATGGATGTCAGAGGGCAGCAATTTTTCACACATCAGGCCTTGTTTTTCACACAAATGTTTGTGGTTGTTTCCATGATGTTGTTGGGCTGAGTTTTCTTCTGGTGAATTTGCAAGGAGAAGGGGATCCCAACTACTGCTCTTCAGATTTCAAACCCACCCAAGGTCCCTTCAGGAGGGATCATCCCCAACCCTCCACCCTCCTCAGACACTGCAAAGGGAACACTGACAGCAAATATAAAGCTTTGAGTGCAAGGGATATAAATCCCACATCCCTGGGATGTGCCACCCTTCCCTCCCACCGGAGCTCTGCTGTTCACAGGGCTTTGTCCTATTGACTCCATGGAACGTGAGACTGAAAAATGAAAGATATTGGGTGAGAGATGGAAATCACTGGCCAAGGGAAGCATGCTTCTCTTGGCCATTTACACTTCCACATTTCCTTCTGCATCCCCTCCTCCTGCTTCTGCTTGGCTTCCTGGTTTAAGCCTGTGGATGCTGGGAGCTGGGCACTCTAGCATGCAATTTTCAGTCTGTAGGAGCCATAGGAGTATAAACTCCATAATTCTCTGCTAAAAAAATGACTGTTGTTCTGAGGTCACATTTAGCTGGGTACCTTCTTGCCTTNTATATTTATTTATTTATATAAAAATGGAGTTCTTTTCCATTGTCCTTAAGCTCAAAAAAAAAAAAAAAAGAAACATCTTTTAATGTTTAAAAAAATCGGAAGTAACCCAGCCTGCCATAATTCAGCAGAACAGTTTTTCTGGCAAAATAAAACTCTTTTGAGAGTGTTGGCAATGTAAAGCATTAGATAATTACAGCAGCAGCAATCAGTGACACGTCAGTACCATTATTATATGCAGCTTCAGCCTGCTTTGATAAGGAAGGTTCCTGATTTGATATTATTAAAATAACATTTACTCTCTCTGCCTGGGTCTATTTCACACTTCACACACATTTACTGGAGAATCTGAGCACCTTATAAAGTCATTTATAATTTAACTTCTCTGTGAGACACAAAAACTCTCTTAACCCCATTCCCACAGAGAGGACTGAGGGACGTAGAAAAGAACTCACTTTCCAATTTCACACGCAAAATTGTTTCCGAGAGAAGGTGCAGAAGAGGCAAGCGCAAGCCTCAGGTTGGTTCCACCCTCGCTGACCACCCTTTCTCACAGACCTGCCACTGAGATTATGAAAATTTGAAATATACTTCAAAATGTACTGTTGGCTTTTCAGAGTTCTTATGCAAGACTGGCCTGAAAGAATATGAATTCGGACTGTTCCTTAAGTCCTATTTCTTACTCCTTTGGGTATTTTTATTTGACTTAATTTCACAGTATAGCAATATTTCGAGGACCATTACAAATGGTTTGAACAGCTGTCACCTGTTCATTGATGTTTGTGAGATGTAATTACGCCTTGGTATTTTAGCAAACAGACATTGCAATAAGAGGTTTGATAATAGGGCCTTGTTTCCTCTTTATGACTTAAATGTGTCTTCTCAGCTCCCCAGTTTTAGCTGAGCTCCAGATGTAAATCTGGGCTCATATCTAAAATAATTTTAGTACAGAATAACGTTGGGTTTTGGCTCCAGTTGTAATTCAGACAGGAATGGGGGAAATAAATGTACATACACGTATGGAAAGGTATTAATAGCAAATATATTTGCCAAGGAGATTTGAGGAGAACAGAATTATTGACGAATACTTGTGGAACAGAAGTACAGGCTTTTCAAACCCAGAATCACACAAACAATTTTCCTCATTGGCATGGAACAACAGGGACAAACCTTGGGGATGTAATCCCTTTCCCTTGCCCTCTCTGATAACTTATTCAGCACGATGGGGTGATCTATCTTCTCCCTTCCCGAGTAATATTCGTACCACAGTCACATTCTGTTCTGCAGGATGATCTGTGAGCATTGCTTGTCAAATGGGCATTTATTATTCAGCAGCAGTGCTGGCAGAATGGGTACCCCACCTCTCCTCATTCGCAATTAGTCTTTACCTGCAAAAGCTTTGACAGAAATGGGCCTTATCCTATGGAGAAAAGTTTGTATTTAATCTCCAGATTTACAGTATTTGACAAATTCTCCCCCTTCAAAATTCTGTTCAAAATAGACTCAGAACCATTTCTCCTGCAGAATTTTCAGCTTGGCCACTGAACTGAGAGTCAGGCAGTTGTCCTGCTCCACTGCCTGCGTGTGGATGTTTAGGACAAGAGATGTTAGAACCACCTCGTGCCACCTCCTATAGACCAGGGCTAAAAAAATATTACCCGTTTTCTCCTTGTACACCCAATTTATCTCCTTTGACTAACACATATCAAGCAGCTAAAGATAAAACACTCCAGAATAAAACCAAATACTTTAGTAGACACGGCTGAGAATATATGAGAAGCCAACATAACTCTCCTCCTACAGTCTTATTAAAGTTGTCTGTTATAGACAAGTGAAATGAGGGGATATAATTCCAGGAGTATAAATAGTCCTTCTGCTCTTACATCAATATTTTATGCTATTCATGGAGAATCAGTAAGGTATTATTAATTGCTTCTAGCAACACAGGTAAATTAAAGGCTGAGCCATTAACAACATTAAAACTTAAATATTAATTCCGAGAAGCCACAAAATGTAGTAATGTCGGAGCCGAAAGTGGAAATGTTAAAAAAAGAAGGGAGATGTTGGCTTGTTTAGAAGCAAGGGCTGCATTGTGGTTTCAGGCGCAGCCTTGAACAAAAGACACTGCGTAAACTGCAGCAGCCCAGAAATAGCTTTGGGAGCCTCTGTGCCCCAGGCAAGCCCTGCACTAAAAAGTCCTGGCAGAGCTGTGTAATGAAGCGTGGTTTGTGACAGAAGTACCTGTGCTCCTCGGGCAGACAGGCACAGGGCAAGCACGGTGCTCCTGCTGCCAGGGCTCCTGTGCCCCGCGGGGAGGGACCGAGCCGTGCCCGAGGCAGCCACGTTTGTGTGAGCGTGGTTTGAGCTGTGTCAGCCCTGCCAGCACAGGGCACAGCTGCACCAAGGGCTGCTCATGAGCACGCCTGCCTCCAAGGATGGCCAAACACGTGGCAGCAAGGGAATGGACTGGCTTATAGACCTTTGGTGTCACCAGCAAAACCAGGGAATCACTGGATGGTTTTTGTTGGAAGGGACCTTAAGGCCCATCCGGTGCCACCCCTGCCATGGGCAGGGACACCTCCCACTGTCCCAGGGTGCTCCAAGCCCCATCCAGCCTGGCCTTGGCCAGGGATCCAGGGGCAGCCACAGCTTCTCTGGGCGCCCTGTGCCAGGGCCTCCCCTTCCAGGTCAGAGTCCTGGGACTACTTTCCCCCAGCCTCATCCGTATTTGTGGGTGAGCTGAAGGGCGCACCCTCATATTTGGGTATTCTAAGCCCGGGTGTGGATGTGCATCATTTGGTATCCGTGGATTGTTCAGCTCTGTCTTTAGCACAGCTCAGAAGCTGTGAACCAGTTAATGTCACACAACATTTTAGAGCCTGCTTGGGACTGGACTTATAAACCCTGCAGGAAATGAAGCAGAACCAAAGTGATTCCCTTTGCTCTCCCAGTGACTCACACTGTGGCAGATCCAGCACGACGACTCAGTAGCTTTGTTTGCAACAGATTAAAATTATAATGAAAAAATGAAACAATCGGCAGATAAGAATTATTAAGTAGTTGTACAGCTCTGTGACTCTCCTATAGTGTCTGCCACAGCTACAGCTGGCTGGTAAATGCACATTTTTTACAAACAGTTTTGGGTAGAATTAATTGCCTTGAAGTTTATTAATTACCTCTGTACTCGAAAGAGTTGAACAGCTGATGACATAGCAATATGTTCATGATACTGCTAAAACTTCTGTGTTTTAACAGAACAGAGGCCAAAGTGCATATTTTACCTTAATATAATAAATAATTGTACATCTCATTAGTATTTGGGATAAAACTATTTGCATCTTCAAGGAGTACCAGCCTCACTTCCTATCTAGGGCAGATTTTGCCACCTCTCCCTGAGATAAAAATGTTTACTCTGAAAATGAGCTTATTTCTATGGAAACCCTGAACCACAAGAGTTGTTTAATATGATTATGGAATATTTGGCCAATTTTATGAAGCAAAGGAACAAAAAGTAGACATGTGTTGGGAAGGAAGGGTTGAAATGTTACCTGATGCACACGTTCTCCCCACAGCCACCTTCCATCCAGCAATGCAGTCTGGACACCCAGGTTCACTACAGGCCACCCCGATGATTAGACCAGAATTACCCAATCAAGTGTCAAGGCACAAAAGCAATGCATGAATTGAACAGCCACAGGTATTCCATGTGCACAAGGATAGCAGGTTCATTTGAAAAAATAACCAGGAATAACACAGGAGAAATGGAAAGCTCACCCTCTCTGCATATATCTAATTTCAAAGAAATATTTCATTTCGTAATAAATGTTTCAAAGTATTAGCAACTGATTGGATTTCTGATTTTTGTTAATACACAAACAGCTTTTGAGTCATATCTGGTAAATACTTTTTTTATATGCTAGTTAGAGGTTTATTTTGTAGAGGAGGGGATATGTGTTGATGTTATTCATGGATGGAGGCGTACAGGGGGGCAAACCACAAGAAAATAAGCACTGAGCCAGATGCCAGGCACGTGGATTTCATCACCTGAACATTGTTCCATGAACATTATTCAAAATAAGAGGACATGCTTTATGGTTGCCTCAAAAGCATTCCAGAAGAAAAGACAAATAAGCTTGTGCTTCGTGGAGAGATTTGTGGAGACTCTTCTGGGTTTCTGCATATCCACATCTCTGATCAAAGCTGATCAAAGCTGATGATAGATTAATCATGTCTCTAAGATACATTTACAGGTGAAAAATGACTGGCCCTTCATTCCCAGCTACTCAAAATGAGCTATGGAGTTGATATTCCAGCAAAGCAACCTCTAGAACAGCAACCAAGGTGAGATATATCAAAGTAGGTAAAAAGAAAAGGGAAAAAAAATTTGATCCCTGTCCAAAGTAAATAAAAACCAAAGGCCTACTGTGACAAGGGGGGAAATAAATCACATTGACATCTTATAGTGAAGTACAATTTCCTTGTAATATGTCTGTTTAAGCTATGCCAAACTGAAATGTTTATATGAAATCATGCAACTGTCACCAAGCTGCTCCTTTTGATGGAAAGAACACGCAGTGCCTTTCATTCTAATATTTTCTAAATAGACTATTTCTGTTTCTCAACTTGCCCCTCTTTTTCAGTGCCAAAGTTCCCATCGGACTGCAACAGGATTTTTTTTTTAAAGCTGTCAATTTTAATTGCAACACTCTTTCACCCTTATTTTTTTTTTTTAATTCCCTTGATTTTTTTCCTAATGAAGCAATTAGTCCCTGCTGAGGTCAGTTGTATTTACTTGCAGAGAGTTTTTCAGCATCTTCTCAAGCAGGTACATAGGGAGGGTCATTGCCAGATAAAGTGATGTTAAAATAAACATCTCGTCTCACTGGTGCCAGAGAAATCATTGCACACAACAAGCAAAGACCCTGCATCACCAGCAGCTTTCATAAAGTTCCTTTTCAAGCTTCTTAATCAGAGAGAGGCAATTAGACAATATCCACACTTGCTCGTCCACCTCAAAAACCTGTTTGTATTGCCAAAATTGTCTAAAGTAACTAAACTAATTAAAATTACTTCTTTTTTTCCCAGATATTTTCTGCCACACTAAAACAAAAGATGCTGCAGAAAAGCAACTTCTCAAAGACAAATGTAAAGCCACCAGAACCATGCTGGATAAGGGAAAAAAATATTTGGAAACTTTAACAAATTAATTGCTTAAGGTTAATTTATACCATTTACAACAATCCAGAAATCAATTATGAGGCATAATCTTTACTAAGGTCTGTAGATTTTACAGGAGAGTAAGCAGGACAGAAAAAAAAATATTGATGACAAATGCTACATAAGAAGCACTGATAAACCTGTTCCATTTGCTACATTTCAATAGTGCAGTAATATGAAATATTTTAGCATTGCCTGCAGAGATAGAAATGTTCACATCTATTAGCACACAGTTTATGCTAATTCTGCTTGGGAAGCTCCTGCTGAGATACCCACAAAATACCCACAAGTTCAAGGCTGGGTTGGAGGGAGCTCTGAGCAGCCTGGGCTAGTGGGGGATGTCCCTGCCCATGACAGGGATTGGAACAAGGCAGTTTTTAACATTCCTTCCAAGCCAAAGCATCCTAGGATTCCATGAGTGTGTGAAGTTATTTACCAGAACTGTTCTTCCAGTCCAGTCCAACAGAAATGTCCGTACAGCATCGTATTTCCACAGCCAGAGAGGGCAAATGGAAGCCAAACCGCTGCCCCTCAAACTGTTCACTTTTTTTGATGACTAAAACAATGGCAAAATAAGTTTCAGACCGGGTCATCTTTGGTGTACAAGACAAAGTTGAAGCACATCCGAAGACAGCCTTCAAGCCCACCTTTCACTGTGCAGCACTGTAGTATTTCAGTAACTTCCATCACTTCTTCCACGGCACAGCACAACCTGCCAGCCCCTGGTAGCTTCTGTCAAGGACTCTGTGCTTCAGAACACCGAATTCAGACCACACTCACACCCCAGGGATGAGATCAGTACAAAATCCCAACACCTTAGATATATGTACATGGATAGCCACACAAACTACTTCTCACTCTAGCAGCAGAACATTCCATTTAGGGTTTTTCCTCAGATCAACGGGGTTCCAGCAAGTTCTGGTACTACTGTAATTTAGGTAAATAGTGCTTGTCAGGAGCAGGCAGCTGATACAAGTTACATTAGAAAAGAGAAGTATACATGTATTTTTTTTTCTTTACTGCTGATATTTTTGCATGTATGGCTGCTTTTCTGGGTCTCTGTTTTAATTTGAAAACCGTCTGACAACACTCTTGCTTTTCTCTGTATCATTCTCACCCACAGGATAAGTGACGACAGTAAACACCTGTAACAACCATTCTTTTTCAGCTCAGCATTTTCAGGCACCAAGAGAGATTATGGAAAATAACTTCTTGCTGAAGTAAAGGTTCACATAGTCTTGGGCAATGTTTTCAAGTTGCCTTAACGCTGAAACATCTGTTGGCAGTAAAAATCCACAACAAATGCTGGCTCTCAAAAAGAGATCCATGCTTTAGCTCTTCATATCTACCAAGATTTTCTTTTTTTCTTTACCAACTCTGTCCATTTTTAGTCATCTAAAAAGTATTGCTGTCAGGTGAGGCAAGGTCAGAAAATTGTTCTAGCTCTTTCTGACAATCAATTGAATACCATCACCCCTGCCAGTCCTGGGAGATACCTTTGCTTCAGCTCTGACAAACTGCTCCTCAGTTTCCAGCTTGCCTCCTCCAGGCTAGATTTCTCTCTTCCTAATATTTTCTGTACTAAAACCCCCCCAGGTAAGTTGCTTCCTGTCTAATGACTACTTGAGAGGATTCATAGTTACAGAAAATCAATGTTTTAAATGGTATTGAACAATGCTCTCAGAATCTCAAGGTGACTGGTTCAATCTTCCCTGATTAAACATGACACGGTATCATCAAAGGAAGCTGCAAAGTTGTTCTTTGCCTGTTTTTCTATGCCCTTTCAGACACAGCATCACATCAGCTCAACCAGGACCTGAGTCTGAGCTGCAAGAAGACAATGGGCGCATCACAATGAGTTTTAAAAGAGTGGAAAGGATCAAATGTGTTCGGAGTCCGAGGATTAGCTACAGGAGGTGAGATTCTTCCAAACCACTCAACCATTTTGGAAGCATGAGGTGTGCAGTAAGACATCATATCCATCTCCTCACCTACCAAGCTGTGAGGTATTTTTTTGCAGTCTGTGTACTCCAGCTAAACTCAGGTCTGAAGGGAGCAGCCAGGCCCCCTTCTATTAAGGGAGTTTCTTTGCCTTCAGGCTGCAGGACAGAGCAGGGAGCAGCAAAACTGGTCTGGTATTTTTTTCCTTTCCTGTGCAGCAAATCCTCGCACACAGTTTTTGTGAGATGCGTTTTCGGAAGCTGCCAGTAGAAAATGTCAACCCCTGCAGGCAGAGTAAGGATTGTCACCGGGTTTGCAGATCCTGGTCATTAAAGAACAGTGTGCAGTGACATCTTTTTCGCTGTCCTTTGTGGCCACGGCTCAGAGGACAGCACTAAACCTCACTGAGTCATTTCACAGAAATTATATTACTGTGTTTTCTCAAGAAAAAGTCCTGATCTCCAGATACCAGGTGGACACAAGTGTCTTCAAATACCTTTCCCTGCACTGGATTTTTTGACTATCATTCTGTGGCATTCATTCACTGGCCAGTTGCCAAAGGACTCCAGATTTCTCCCCAAGGGTATAAATACCAAGAATTGAAGAACTCGGACATTTTATTTAATATGTTTCTCTGCATCTAAAGAATCAATGCTGTATTTTCTAGACAAATTTCCTAAGGAAATGTGGCTGCTTTTAAGTCATTACAGTGTCAGTGACTGTACGAATTATTTAATTGTAAAAAACAATTTTTCAAATAAAAATGAAGGGCTGCCAAGTTCACTGCTGATAAATAGTATTTTGAAAAAAACAACATGAAAGCAGCAACAATTATAGGACCTACATTCTGTATTCAGATTCTGAGTTTTGCAGTTACAACAACACGTCTCAAGTGCCTCAGGTAACGAGGGATTTATCTGGCCAGCATAGAGAACTTGTGTGATTCAATGAAGAAAGCTTCAATTACGTCCTACAAGCTTTACTGAAAGCAATGTCTATGACCTTCAACAGCTCTGAGCGTGTGTTGTACAGCTCCACCATGAAAAGGTCGTTCTTTTTCCGTTTTTCTCTCTTATTTACCATTGCTTTCTTTTCAGTAGGCAGACATAACACCCTGTTATGTCTGTAACACTTCTGTTACATGAGAATGGAGCAGGAGAAGCTCCAGCAAGATACAGCTTTGAGCTTCTGAACCTTGTGGTCTCATGCACAAAAGCCAAGACTGGAGTAAGTTTACCCAAATTACTCTGTCTGATTAATGAACTTCAAACCTTGAAGCTGCCTGCTTCTCATAGGAAGGCTGGCAAGGGTAGAAGTTTGGGAGACAAAATGTCTGTTCAGTCATACTCTCGTGTAAAATCTGTTCAGATGCTTTCAAAACAGCTGAAAGAGCTGCTGTGATTACAGCAGCAGGAAAAGCAATGTGAGTGATGGGGGAAATCCTCTGTTTGAGGATATTTGTCTCTGTTTTCCAGGAAAAGCACCTGTCCCTTGGCTGGGCTCTTCATAACCACTCCATCCCATTTCTGGGGGTGGCAGGTGTGTGTTCAATCAGGGAGCTGCTGGAAGGAGTCCTCTGAGAGGCCCTGCCCAA
The DNA here is from genome assembly GCA_013398015.1 of Oreocharis arfaki. Lineage (NCBI taxonomy): Eukaryota > Metazoa > Chordata > Aves > Passeriformes > Paramythiidae > Oreocharis > Oreocharis arfaki. Next base: position 288,943 of record VZRR01008711.1, on the reverse strand, counting down.
CAGCTCCAGCCACTCTGAGGGTACGAGAGTTTGAAAGCAAAGGTGACATGAGAACAAATCCATCCCTTCCATTAACACAGGTTCCTCCAGCACAGCTAAAGATCTATGCCCTTAGACATAGATCTAGATTATGACAAACATGTTCCATTTACCCAAAGTTCCCGAATACCTTTAGGAGAGGGGGAAGAATAGGAAAAAATTTTAAAAGTCTTTTCTCTGTGAACAAACAGTTGTAGATGGCAACATTTAATGAAATGAAATAACCCCCATCCTAAACAAAACAACCAAATGCCCAGTTTCACTTCAAAAGGAGATGACTTGGAAGCCTTCAAATTATAAGCAGAAAACCTCCAGAGGTCAAGCAAGTCCACAGAGTGCTGTGAACTACTTCCAGTAATGTTTGCAAATTCATTTTTGCATAAATACAACCAGAGAAAAAAACAAATGTTGTAAACATGAAACAAATTATTAGACATTCACCAGATTGTTTGGTTGGGGTTTTTTAAAATGAATGAAGGGTGAAACTCTACCTCATCAGTGCTGGATGGAAGAACTTGTTTGAACAGAAATAAAATGCAGGAGAGTCAATATTACCAAGACCAAAACTCACTGAGAAATTTTGAATAGTTCAAATGAAAGATGTGTTTATTTTATATTCTGTCATCTCAATACTTCCTCCTCTGCCTCCTGGAGGACCTGAGGACAAAGGCAGAGAATGAGAGTGATATGTAACATTTACAGGCACAATTTAAGATCAATCAGAGCTATGATCGACTCCCCTCAGTTCACAAGAAGCTGCATTGCCTCCTCTGGGGGCGTTCCAGCAGGCAGGAAATGGGATAGAGCAGCCAAGAATGTTTATGGCCCTTTCACTCCCCATTCCGGGTCACTGTTCCAGGAATCGGCCGGACATCGATACCAACCATTGACACCACCCTGAAAGGATTCTCTTGAGAACACAAATTCTGAATAGAGCACTAAAGTTTCAAAATGTTTTGTGATGAGGCAGAAGAGCGGAAGGAGAGACATGAAATAGTCTGAGAGGACGTTTTACACTACAACACCATCCCAAAATTTAAAAAATCTCAACATATTTCATCTAGCATTGCAAACTCCCATAACTCACTTATGGGCATCTTGTATCTTCCCCTATTTATCTGACCTCGAGCTTCAGATATAAAAAGCTTGGGAAACAAATGGGGACAAATTTATCCCTGGTGCAATCCTATTATCTGCAGATGAATTTAGGCTATTTTGTTAATCTCATTCCTACCTCTGCCTTTTTCCCCCTAAATAAATTCTAAAATAATCAGTTTTGCTGCTCCTTATTGCATCATGCAATAGAAACATCTCAGATCTTACTCTCTTGATGGACACGAATGCAAAGGATTTTAAAATAGTGAGCAACTCTGTAAGTATGAATTCCATGTATGCATAGAGGAAAAGGTATCAGTTTTATATTTTAAACTCTCATCCTATAACAGGCCTTTGTAGCAAGGCTTTTAAAGGCTTGTGGCAAATCAGAAGGAATATATTTTCTACTTTCATTTCAAACATATCTGGAATTTAGCTTCTCTTTCCCCTACATCTGGAACAGGGATGAACCTCAATTAGTCTCAAGTTTTCCTTAAGACAACAGACACCTCTGCCCATTTTTCCAGGTGACTTTCTAGGATCCTTTCTATATTTGCACCTCTTTTGCCACAGTCTCCTTTACTAAATCTGGTGAGTCTTATTAGAGTTGGTTTCCCATCGACTTTTACCAACAGTATTTTTTATCTGAATCATTTCTTATCTCATCAAACTGTTTTATCAAACACATTTATTGTTTAACACTTGGCAAAACTGTCTGAGGAGTTTTCTAAAGCAAAGTACAGGACTGGAGTGACACAAATGATCCCATTCCCCACCTATTTCAGATCCACACAAGACTTCACTAATGGCAGATACGTGCCAGATAAATGGATATACACACACATAGATACACTCAATCCTTTCCTCTGTATACAACCATCATTTATGAGCCATCTCACACTAAAGTATTTGATCTATATAATAAGAAAACTCTTAGGCACTACAGAAATGCAAATAAATAGCAGGACACACAAGCTAATGTGAGTAAATAAAAATTCTCCTGAACACACACTGAATGATAACATAGATACCTTCTCTGCTTAAAAATCTCTTTCAGCTCTCATTTATTATAAAAACATAATGGTTGGCACAAAATATGCCGTGTTAAGGTCCTTGCTTTGGCATAGTAAGCATCACAAGGACACCGTGTAATGTTTGGCAGAAGGCAGAAGGTTCCTCATCCTTTATGTCCACCCAACAGAGGACCTTTTCCATATTATTTGGCATCACTAATTAAAGTTACAGTGCCCCGGACTCCAAGGAAGTTTAAATGATTAATATACCCTGATTACTTTTTCCTTTTTTTTTTTTT
>VZRR01008711.1:263699-286486 GCA_013398015.1 Oreocharis arfaki | reverse complement strand
TTTTTTTTTTTTTTTTTAACAACACCTTCCATTAGGAATTCTCCTAATGAAAAAAACTGGTTTAGATTTAAATTATACACTTTGCCCTAAAAGTTTTTTCACCTTGGAGAGGCAATTGAAATGCTGAGGACTCTAAGGGTGTTCTTTCTCCTATGTAAGGCTGAGCCATCTTCAGCATTTATTGATAACTCTCTTAAAAAAACTATTTATCTAGAAGAGAACAAGAATTTACTAAACCCAGACCAGACAATGCTTTAAAAAAGGAGTTGTTAAAACACCTGCTGTTTCAGAAAAACATTCTTTTAAATCCTTTTATGAATCTTTTTAATTAAAAAAAAGAAAGAAATTTAATAGTTTGAAACATTTTATCTGCTTTTTTCCATCCTGCAGCATTATTGCCTTCCATCAGAACCTAAACATTGAGCAAAGAAAACAAGATTTTCTCTCTTCTATTTTGATTCATTCCAGAACACTGACAATCAATTAATTCCAAGTAAAAGACCAAAGAACTGGTTGCAGTATGCAGGAACCAGTAAGCAGATTGATGAAAGGCCAGACCTATTGCTTCAAAGGAAACAAAAAAATATTGAAACCAAAGGTGAGCTGCTCTTATTTGTCCTTGGCTACAGAATGAAACCAGAAAAGGTCATGAACACGTGATGGTGTTTGCCTACAGTACACTGGCTTTTGAGCACTGGCCTTAGAGAAGGCTTAAGTCACATGGCTAAGAATATCAGGACACAAGTTTCTTGCAGCACAGCCTCGGTGCTACACACTGACAAGATCAAATAGTATTTGTGAGCAGTCTGAATTGGATTTATCATTATAACAATGTAGGTCAGCATTATAACTGTCTCATCTGGTTGTACACATAGGCACTGGAATGCAGTATGGGTGCAGACTTTGGGACAGAGCTTTGTAATAGAGCTCCTTTGGGCAAAGGACAGAAGGAAAATGCTGAAAAACGCTTATCATTCTTAAGTAAAATAAGCATATTGTTCTTATTTTTATAAAATTGCTGTTACTGAGACTCATTCTAAATCTCGGACTATGGTTTGATTTTGCTGTAGGTAGAGCACACCACTTCATGGCAACTGAATAAAGTATTTCAGAATCTCGCAACTGAATAAAGTATTTTTCCATCCAATATTTACATTAATGCTACAATAAGCAAAAAATACTAACTGGAACAACCCTACCAAAAACAAGGTGTGAGTGATGACTGGTTCTCAGTGCATGCCACAAGAAAAAAAAAAAAAAAAAATACTCTGGACCCAACAGAAACCCAACATTTGAAAGAATCTTCCTGACTGATGTGAATGAACAGGGTGAGAGTGATGGACATCACTCAGGAGAACCAGCCCGGAAACGGAGAGCAGAGCAGTGGAGCTGCAGTTTCCTCTCCACATTCCCCACAAACATTCTCACAGCTGTCTGCAAGAGCTGCCACCCTTTTCTTCAGCACATCCTCCTGGGGAGCATCTAAAGGATTTGATGAAATTCTCCGTAACACAAAGCAGGGTCTGTGCCTCCCAGTGAAGGATCACCCCGACAAATTATTGATTAATACCTGGCAGACACACTATAAATGAGGTATAATTTATCAGGACACAGTGACAGTCTTTGCTTTCTTAAAGCTCATCTTCTATTCACTCTTCTAACTTGCTTTTGGCTAAAGCAATTTCTTGAGTTCATCTTCAGCCAAGTGTCATCTGTTCTCTCCCATAATCGTTACCCTTCTTGCTAATTAGTAAGGTTTAGCTTCCTCCTGTTACACACTTAATTAACTTCTCCACCTTTGGAAAAGCAATTTCCCCTGAACGAATTACTATCATGACTGTTTCATACAATGAACTAGTTCTAAGTATAGTCTTCAAATGAAGCTACGCTGCTCAGACAGACACTGAGAGGTGCAGAGGACTTTCTGAAAGTGAACTGACTCCATAGGGATGGCAAAGATAACCACAGCGAGGAAAAACTCAATGGGAAAACACTTATTCACTGTGCCACCATCATGAGGAGCAGCCTGAGGAGAGAAAGAGATGAATAACAGCTATTGTGTGTGGCAAATGCTCTTCTCTAACATTCATCCAGAGCCTTCCTCTTTTAATGGTTTTGGCTCACAATAACAGCGAGTGTGACTGAGCTCAAAGCTCCATTTGTCACCTGCTCCCTTCCAACAGCTACACACCAATAACAGCACTTCTGCTGAAAGGCTGGACCTGATAGGCAAGACACAAAAAAAATGAGATGGCAGCCCAGCAATAGATAGAGATAAATCAAGTAGTCACTGCTTGAATGAATGGCAAATCACTGGTACAGAACAGAGTATCAGCCTCTGGTTTCCTCCTCCTCAAAGACATGCTGCCTATCGGGACATTCCTTGTTATGCCACCAAGAATTCAATACAAGTATCAAGTTAAGTCTTCCTATCAGTCATTTCTTATAAGTGTAAAGCAGGAAAATCAAGTGTGTTCTATTGATATGAGTTTAAACAATGGTTTATGGACCCACAATGTGTGGCCCAGAGTCTCTGTGATGTGTTCAAACTCCTACTTAAATGGGAAAAAATAGACATACATTTATATGAGCTTCCTCTAGAACTATGCCCTGTCTCCCTCTCTTGTTGCTGGCACCAGAAGCAGGAAGTCACTGAAATCAGAGGATGTGCAGATCATAAATGCCATGACTTCAATATCAGAAAGACACCAAATGTCCCTCCCTGTCAGTCGTGCTGTAAGGAAAGCACTCATGAGAAATGACAGAGGTTTTTAAGAGTTGGGTCTATTTGGAGCAATTCACATCAACAGATCTTTGTGTTTCCTTTCATCCCAGACAGGACTGTGGATTTGGTTTGTGGCACACTCACCCGCCTCCTGCCTGGGGCTTATTCATGCTAACAGTTGAGAGTAAATGGAGAAACATGATTGACATGATATCCTAATAATATTTATCTTCTCAACGAGCATTAGGAGCAAATAATGCATGCAAGACCTCCTCAGAGGCACATATTAGATCATTATTATGTTTATTTTTCATTGTTAGCACTTGTCATTCAGATGAGCTGGGGAACGATTGCTTCACAGAATTGAAATGCTCATTGTGAGGAGAGTATCAAAATGCTGAATGCCTGGAAGTTTTTTTTTTTTTTTTTAATTAATAATAATCTGTTTCTTACTTGCTTATCTTTCAGCTTGACGTTTCTGACCTGTTATGTTGCTCCAATACCCATTGTTCTCTGGCTGCTCGTGAAAAACCAGGTGCGGAGTGAGTGATGCATGCAGACATGAGGTACAAAGGCAGGTGGTACTTGGACTCTTACACTCCACAAGCCACATTCAGCAAGTAATTACAACAGAGGTTGTGAAAACAGTGATTATTTCACTCTTCTCATAGTCCTGCTGCCTCTTTTTCAAACATTCTACAAAAAAAAGGACTCATCTAAGTGCCTCCTCCCTGCTTTCTGTCTGGGAAAATTGTTGTTATCTGTGATTTTGTCTACCCTCCTAATCTTCTCAAGAATCAAATAAGCTTTTCTTGGCTTTATATAACAAAAGGAAGAGCAATGCAGCATTTTTCAGATAATAAAGCATTAAGATTTTCAATAATTGAGGACTGAAAATCTTCCAACATCAAAAGCAGAACCTGTTATTTATCATGATTGATTCACACAGGAACTAAGACATCTAAATACCAAGGAGATGAACAGTGCCTGGGGAGATCACAAAAAACCCCCCTGAGGTTCATATATACAAGAATATTCCCATTTGGTTCAGGAATTCCCAAACTTCAAATAGGTTTAAGCTGTGAAGGCTCTGTGGGATGTATCACAGATACTCTTTATAATCTCCCTGGTCACTGCCAGAGGCAGAATACTGGGGCCATTCTCCAGCTCTTACTGGAGTTACACATGGAGATTTAGGGTCTTTGTCCCATAAATTATTGGAATTAAAAATTAGAAGCTCTTCCAGTAGAAGTACTCTGGTTCAGCGACAAATGGTGAATTTTATAGTTGCTAAATAATACGAATTTAACAATTTAGGCTAAACGGGCACAGATGCTTTATTAAACTGTGGAAAGAGGTATCCTCAGTGCCATTTCCACCACGGGGGAACTGGGAGCTCCCTGGTGCTCCCTCTTCCACCTGCTCCCTGCAGATTAAGGCTGTGTTTGGGTGGAAATCAGGTTGTGTGGGGGTAACTGCACACCCAGAAAAGGAAGAATGCATTTAAATTGCTCGATGTCTCTACAGCATTTGTCCCTTTTCCCTTAAAAGCTGCTGGCTGATAAATGCTCTGTGACATCTCACATGACACAAAAAACCCAAGACAGACAAGTCAAGATACACGTTCAGCTTTTCAGCCTCCATGTAACTGCAAATGCCACAAATCAAGATGCTCATCAGAAAATGAGTTTAGAGGTTTCAGAAAAGGAATCACTGCAGTGAACATCACAATAATAATTCCTGCAGTCCTTCTTCTGTGACAGAACTCTGACAGCCTGTGGGGATCTAACAGGGAAGAAGAGGTTGAGTCAGGGAGATTAGAAGATAACAGGTATTTTGCATGGCAGTGGAATGCAAGCTACTGGTCAGGTTAGCTACAAATAATTATATTCTAACAACTTCAGTTAAGGCAATCAAAGTTTAAAGCTTTCAAAAAATAGTCATTTTAAGCAAAACCTTTTATCTCTACAGCCGTTTCCTCCTGTTTGTGCCTTGGTTCATCCTTAACAATACTGATTTTCTACATCCTAGGCAGGTAGAAACCACCTTGGTAAAAACCTAACCCTGGCAGAGATTTTCTGCTGGTGATCCAGCCAGTATATCTGATCCCCATATTTAATGAAAATAAGAGGTAGAAGTTCTGTTGAAACAAAAACAAAATTAATAAACACAAACACCTTATTATTCTATTCTAGTTGTCTTTTATCCAGATACCAGGAAAAAGAGGGGAAAAAAAGGCATCACTTATGAAGATCACATTTCTCCATATATAACTTCTTCAAAATTATGAAGATTCAAATAACCTTTTTTCCCCCTTTTAATTAAAAAAGATACACTAGGACGAAAAGCTAGAAAACTGAAGGTTTAATTAATCACACTGAGTTTAGCTAACGATCTTTTACAACTCACTTCAGGTCCCAGAGTGCCCCACAGCAAGCAGGAGGACTTTAATAAGATCCATCTGGATCTTAAGATCGCCACTGAAGTTGTTGCAGAATATTATCAGAGACACAGATGGGATTTCTAGAAGATGTTACAAAATCCTTTCCCTCTGCAAACATCCCGGAGGGCATTTCCCAGCTGCAAAGTTTATTCAGTGGAATGTCAGCCAGAGCTGGTCAAGTAGCAAATGCATGGATTTGGGAATGTCCCCCTCCCCTTCCCAAATAAAACCACAAATTGTGCTGTAGCTCATGGGGTCATGCCACTTGTTACTGGCAAATATCCGTATCCACAGAGGAGACTTTCATCTATTCCAAGATGAAATTCCATCTATTCATTTCTGGGATCTCTGTCTGAGAACTGGCTCTGCACTGCTTCTCCTGTATCTTATCCCAGGGCTTGATCCATTTCTCTCCAATCATTAAATAGAAGCAGTGCAGGGCCATCGATTTGATGGCAGCTTCATGGCACAGAAATAGATCCAATGGCAAAGAAACCTCTTCCCACTGACAGAGAACCACTTATCTGGTCAGTATTTGGTAATTCTCTGTATATATCATAGCAAGCCAAAGAATTCATTTGTCAAGATGCTGGAAAATTCTCCATTTGAGAAAAAAGCAAACAGTTATTCGTGAACAACTTGCCACGAGCTCCTTCCTCACCCCTGAGCAGAAGAGAGACAGTACTGAAAATTTAGATTCTCCTTTTGAAAACTAAATTACACAGCTGTAAGAATTTTTACAAACCATCTCTTCTTACAGAAAATGCTGAGAATATTTTACCCAATCAGGCACAACATATGGGAACTGGGAAGAAGGAAAGAAAAACGTGTATTAAAAACATCCCCAAACAGATACCTACATGATTTGACTGAAAAATAGAGCAGCCACATCAAATTTATTACATTTCTCTTTGAGGACTGTTATTTGTAGGTCCTCTCCTCTTTGCTGCATGACTGAACATTCAAGAGTGAGACCTTTAGACTGAAACATGACTTAAACTGATAAATTTCTAACTCAATTTACACCAACGTCATGCATATGCTAAACCCCATCTAACATTAATATTTAATGAAGAAATAAACCTGCCACGAGAATAAATTTACAGCACATTTAGCGCCCAGCATTTTAGAGGTGTCTGTCGAGGAGGTTTTGCTGTCGAGACAAGGTTTTAAACTGCCAATAGTTTAAAAGTAGTAATTTTTCATTGCATTTCGTTCGTAAGCTCTGCTCCTTTTAAGAGACTCCAGGCTGTCAAGGTTAATTGAACCCTCAGGGCCCTCAGAATGACTGCACTCGTTGGGGCTCTGCTGGCTGGCTCCAGGCTCAGCTCCCTGATTCCTTTGCTCTAAATCTTGTCTCCAATGATCTTCTTCATAAATATAATTTCAACTTTAATCTCAACAATTATGATCTGCTGATCTAATTCTCTGATTTAGCCCTGTGTCTCTCTGCCCAGACTAAAATCTCTGTCTTTCTGGCATCTCGCGATCAGTTTGAAGCCCCAAACTCAAATAATAAGGAGCAGAGGAACAGACAGCTGGCATTTTCCTCCTGTCTAGACAGGGCGACCTCCACCTGTGAGTGACACCCTCACTGAAACTCCACATCCAAACTTCCTGCCAGCAAACATTTTTCAGAGTGTTCGTCACAACAGCCCCAGAGGTACTTATTTACTGAATAAATACTAAAACATATTTATTTCAGAGCTCTTGGCTGACCTGCCTTGTGTCCACCCATGGCCAATGTCTGGTGACTTCTCTCTCTGTTTCTTCTTGTTTTGGGGGAAGATCAGCAAAATCACTGCATTTTTAGGTCAGCATTGAAACCTGCTCTGCTTTCCCTCACCAGTCCCAGGGGAATTTTTGCCCTGTTTGGAATTCTGTAGTCACAAAACTCATCGGTTTTACTAAAGCCAAGTGCTTTTATTCAGAGGTCGGAAGAAGTATTAAGGCAAAAAGATACAGGGAACAAACAAGCTTTACTTGTACTTAGTCTCATCTAATTTTATGCTTCACTACAAACAAAATTAGCTACATTTCCATGCTAAATTAGTCTAGCACCTCTAAACCAGCTTTAGTCTCCAAGCGAGTGCAGGTGCTTCAGTGTGTTTAGAGGACAGATTTTCCCCTAGGAAAACTGACAATAAAAAAACTTCAGCTTTCTTTCTGAAACAGAGCTGTTCAAAATTTAACTTACCAAGTTTTCTGTTGGAATCCTAGTGCAATGAACAAATGTCTATTTTGGTTTCCTTTTGCCATTCAGAAAGGAGCAAATTCTCCCGGATTGTTCTATTTTGCCCGATAAACTCCAACAGCTGATGAAATGTGTCCAATGGCTTCTGTTTTCAGGGCTCAGGTTTTCAGTCTCCTAAGGCAGGGTGATTGTGGATGTCCTTAAAAAAGGCACATTTCCTCTCAAATTAAAATTTTATATAAATAAATTCTACTTTAGAAAGAGTGATAGCAAGAACATTCTAGCTTGAGAGTTGAACTGGAAAGGGGAAAAGAAAACCCTAGGCAGAATGACAGGGTCATTAGAAGCCTTTCTGTGGACATAAGTGAGCTCAAGTGAGAGGCTAAAGCAGCAACCTCTACAACTCAAATCAGCCACTCACAGTCATTTTTGTGAAATCAAAATATTAAGAGAAGCTTCTAAGTTCAGAAACACTCAAGTGCCTTATCAAAATGTATGAAAAATCAGAAGACTTTAATTTATGTGATATTTGAAACTCAGGTAATGTTATGATTGAGGGACTGGTGGAGTGATAAAGTCATAGATTTGCCAGCTTGATAACAAAGTTGGGGAACAAAACCCATACTGAAAATCTGTACCACTCATGCCAGGCAATGAGTGATGCCAGGCTGCACCATCACCTCTGTGGGTTCTGGTGGCTCAGGAACAGAAATGCAAATTAAACCCTTCCACACAAGCCAGCACATGACCCAGCAGCATCCTTGTACCATCTTCTATTTTAAATGGGAGAGGTACAGCCACTAATTTGCTTTAATGTTTTTAATTGTGACCTTCCTAAAGCTGCAGCATCCTTGCAGAAGCGATTGAGTCTTTGGATCGTGAGAAAATAATCCTCAGAACATGGAGTGCCTTGGGTCTACTTTCCCCTCAGGCAGTCCTTGTCTCCCAAGGGATCAGCTGTGTTTTGGAGATGTCACCCACACAAAAGTGTCCAAATTTCAGTATTTCCTCAGTTTTTTCAAATATTCATATTCTTTTAATCTTTTTCTTGCACTGAGAGCCACTCCAGCTAGCGCTGACAGAAATGTATTTCTCTCCACTTCAACTTTTCCTGATGAAAGTACTCCTTTCCTTCTCCCCGAGGAAGTAGCTGCTGGAACGAAGCAGGATATTTATTCTAATGCAGGAAGGTATCAGCATATCTGTTTATAAAGCAGTTTCTTCCGCTCTGCTTTGTGTCAGGATGGGAATGCTAAACTGCATCTCAATTACTAAACCTCAGCATGGAAGATTCATGCAGCCTCCTGCACCCACAAAGGCTATCATAATTAACTCCTCAATAAAGCTGTAATTAATTATTGATGATTTAATGTCCCTACTTTTAACCTTAAATAACAGGCAGGAATTGCTGGCTGTCATCTCTTCCTTAGCACTGCCAGGTGCAGCCCAGGTGCTTTCAATCAGGTCACCCCAAACATCAGCCACTTGCACCATCCATTCACACAGCAGCAGCATCTTTCCCTGCAGAATAGCGATGGATTCTTCATTTGAATAATTTATGTCTGAGTTTTATAATAGAAACTCATCATTTAGTCAAATGAGCTACTAAACAGACCTTGGAAGTGCATCATCTCCAGCATTTCCCACAGAAACGTGGTTCTCTTCTGCTTATAAAAACACAGAACTGTGATATCCGATATTAAATTGTAGCCACTAAATTGGATGTTCATCTACACCCTTCTCTGAGCTTTTCCTCTACAGCCACTTTGTGTTTTGAGTCTGTCTATTAATTTATAAGGTGTCTGCTGTTGTAGATAGCTGTTAAATAGTTAATAGGGATCTACTGCACTTTGTCCAGCAGCATAACTGCAGCCTGCCTAATAAAACCCTCCTGCAGTAAGTAATGATTCTCTCCTTTCACACCTCTCACACTGAATTCACAGTTGTATAGTTAAATATTTCACAGTGTACAGAATAAAAAGTCTGTAGAGCTTCTCCATGTAAATTACTTTTACACCACGAGGCTTTAGAAAGTCTCCAAGCTGAATAGTCCTACCTGAGTATATATTTCAAGTATATATGTTCAAATATTTTAAAATATAAAATAAAAAATAGCTTCTCAGTACCAAGGTACTGTATTGGCTAAGTTAAAATGATCTTTCCTGGGCACAGGTACTGTTATTACAGGTGTGCAGCCTAATGCCCAAGGAAAGCCATGAATTGACCCAGCTTTAATTGGCACCTGGAAGTTTCCTCCAAGACAAATCCTTTCACTGTGAAAAGTTTTTGCAGGAGTTGCTGGTCACGGGCAGTGGAGAGAAACTCAAAGTGAAAAGGTTTCTCCTGCTGCTACAACGGCCTTAGGGATTGCTGAGAACAACCTTAATTACTGGAGCAGTAATTTTGCAGGACACCAGAGAAGAACCCAGGAGATCCAAAAGCCACGAGAGTAGAAGGTACAAAGCAGGCTCACCCTCCTTCTTGGCTGTGTAATGTCCATTCCTGGTGCCACAGAGCTCACTGACCTACACTGCCTGGCCCCAAAACCACCAAAAATCTGCTTTCAAACGTTGTCTGAGAGAAGAAACACAGATTTATAATTGGGGTCCAATGAGTTTAAGGAGTTTTCATCAGTCAAAACCTACTATTTTTTTCCCCCTAAACCACTTATTTTATTGCTTTTACTGTCATAAAATTCGAACTACCTTCAAAAGAATGAAATTAGCGCTTTAAGAGGAACAGGCTAAACTTTGTGCAAGTGCAGACAATGTCTGCAATGACCACTGAGCTTTTAAGAATTTTTCATGACCCTTACATTACAGAAAGCTCATAAATGACCCAAAATTACATTTGACTGACAGGTCTTTGCACAGCTCATAAAGGAAAAAATAACAGAAATTTCATTTCACAACTCAAAATTTCAACTTGCAAGTTGTAAATACATGTTTATGACCCAAATACTTTTTTTCAGAAGTACTCACTCAGTACATATCATGAGTGCACATCTCATTTTTATTTCCAGTTCCTGTGTGGATCACTAGATGGCACATGCCCAACTTGGTGAACTGGTTTTATGCAGAGAAAAATCTTTGCAAAGACTCTTCTGCAGCTAAGGAGTACCAGGAAAGTTAAGACACTGCTTTGCAATCTGCTAATTATCTGTCTATTCAATTCCTTATTTTGCATAAATGGTTTCAAAGAAGATATGAAAACAAGGATGTCCAAAACAAGGAAGAGCTCTTATTATTTAAATGCAGCTGGGGAAAAAAATTTATAGGATGTCTCGAAGAGCTGCAATTTACTTATAATTTCTGAGCCAGCTTTCTTGTCCTAATTGTGTATGTGTGTTTGAAGCACATTAAGTGCTTGAAATACAGAATGATTCACAAACTAACATTCTGTTTTATCTTTATTTTGGGAAATACATTTGATCTGTTGAAAGCCTCGGTTAGATAGAAGAGGTTATAGAGCTTTTTTTTTATTGTTGTTATAGATATATTCTGTTTTTCAAATGGAAGGCAAAGTAGGCAAGTGAAGGCTTTCATTTAGTCAGAGCTGGGTCTGGAGCAGATAAAAGCATTTGAGGCTGAGTATAACCCTGTTATTACACATCATCTATGAGTGGCCCTGATGTTCTTGCTTACCAAACAAGCCTTTTAAAATGATATATTTTATGATGAATGCCTAGCAATTCATCTTGCCTAGCAAGATAAACTCCTTGAAAATGTGTGCTCAATTTCTTGTTTCCAGCTATTTTTCTCGAAATGTTCATGGGTGATTCCAGCAATTGCCTCTGTCGGGTGGCACAGGGGGACAGACTGGCTTTGCTGTTCGCAGGGACTGTCCACGTCCCTCAGCCCCCACCCCAGCGCAGTCTCCCAGCATAATTCCATCCCCATCAGCCTTATCAAACGGCAGCCAGCCCTAAGGTTTCCCACCAGCCCTAAACTTTGCTATTCAGCACAGAGTTTTGATATTAACCTTCATCCAATGTGCACCAGGGCGTGAAAGCTGCCCACGCGGTGAGCCGACAGCCACACACGCCAAACCCCTCTCTCTGCATGCAATCCAACACCAGCAGAACTGCAGGACGGGATTCCCACTTAATCCATGCCCAGCTGGAACCAGCTGCAGTGCCAGCACTACCACCACGCAGTGGTCACACCGAAAAAATCTGCTTTGAGGGCTGCTTGTGATCCCAGCACGCTGCATGCTTCGGTCACAGGCAGAGCACAAGCAGAAATATTCTTCCAAGTGCATGGCACGGCCCTGCTGGAAAAATGTGATGGTATAAATCTTTGGAGAAGCTGTTACAGAGTCCTCTGAGGGCATATTGCTGAGATTTCTTTATTGAAGTCACAAGTTTCCTTTCGCTTGCACATATTCCCTAACACTTCCTGAAGTTTGTCACCTTTGGGCTTTCAGTGAACTCTTATTAAAATGAATTTGCCATCTTGTGCCTTTGATTTAATTCTTTTTATTTGTTCATGGACATCTAGAAGTTAAGAGTGCGATATGGAAAAATAACAAAAAAATGAAAAAAAAGAAAAAAAGTAGATAACAGTTTGTGGGGGGTTTTTTTGCAATCTCCCACTCACCCTCCCCCAAAATCTAATGTGCAACATCAGAGCAGCTTAGTGCTTTGAGAACTTGCCATACTCTCTGAAATTGAAGAAGCTGTACTCAAAATAAAGTAAATTTCCAAGAAACTGAACCAGTATACAGGCTCTACCAGTATAAAATTAAAATAAACATAATTTTAAAATGCTTATTGCAGTGTAAAACAGATTACAGGGTGTATAGAAGAGAAGTGCTCTCCAATCCATCACAGATTGCATGGGCCAGAATATATCCAGACTGAATTTTTTATGGCCATAAAGGAGGACTGTCCTTGTGTTTTGACCACTGGGGAACCACTACAGCTGCACAGGTTGTCTGTGATTTTTAATCTGTGAAATTAGATTATTTCCTTATATTTTAGGGATGAAACAGAGACATCATCGAGTAGAGCCTGAGGAAGAGTTTCTGCCTATCTCATATTAACTAAAAGGTGGAAGGTAGAGCTCAGGCCCAGAATGGTGGCCAGACACACATTTTGTCACACCTGGTACCTTTGGGACCCCACACCCTGCTGCAGGGGATGGCAGGTGCTGGTTTGGGTACCAGGCATTACACAACACTCACAAACCTCAGTTATAAGGGTTTGTTTGCTCCCTCCACAGACCCCTTGGAGCCCCTTGAAATCCAGCCCAGTGCTACTGGAAAAGATTCTGGGTATGGGCCACAGATGGCTGTATATCTTCTGGGGATTTAAGAAAATAAGATTTCTCGAGTGGGAGCAGGGGAGCGAAGTTCATGAAAAAAGAATTCATGAGGGGAGGCAAAGTGATGCAGTCACACAGAACAGTTTGTGTGTGGCAGACAGGAGGGAATGAAAAACTGGCTAATTGGGCCCAGCAAAGGCTCTCTTTTGAAGGAATCTCCCTCAGGCCAGGCAGCCACAGCAGCCTCTTGTATGATAAAAATCAGCTGGCAAGAGTAAACCCTTAAATGTGGCTGTGCTTGTCCAGTACCAGGCAAAAAAGGCATTTTGGATGGGCTGTGATTAATGCTCATTCAAGCCCCAGACAGATCACTGGGCAGACAAACAACGACAGCTCCTCCTGCTTCTGGCTGGGACAGCTCCTGAGCAGCACCAGAATGGTGGCCTGGACTCACCAGGAGATTCAGGGCAGCAAGTTCTCTTAATCTTCAGTTTGCCATCTACTGCCAGCTGAATATTTACTGGGCTGGAGGGCTCCAGGGAGCAGCAGTGTAATCTTGTTTCCCTCTCTCCAAACTGTTTGTACACCCACCAAACCCCCCCTCATTATCACGCAGCTGCCAGTCTGATAACGCCCCTGGCACAGGTCAAGGTTTTGATAGCAGTAGTACATTAAACATCAAACGTAAAAATGTATTAATTTTAAATGCAATTTGAGGCTGTTTTGAACTAATTCTTTGAACGAGCTTGTTTCACAGAGGAAATTAATGAAAAGTTAAAGGCCAAAACAAAAAGCTACAGGAGAGACTTGCTATTTTCATTAATAAGTAAAATAAATACCCTGAAAAAGCCTCTCTTCATTTTCATTGCTCTCAATGCTTTTGAAAAGGCTTCTCACCTGGCACACAGAAGCTCCAACAGCACTAAACGCTCAGAAAACATGCACTGGTTTTGTGCAAACCTGCAGGATGACATATTTACATTCATGTTAGGGGATGCAAACAAAGAAAACTCAATTCCAGCAACATCAGAAGCAAAGTTAAATGTCAAGAGAAATTATTGCAAGAGAAATAACACATTAAAGAAATATAAAATTGGCATTTCAGTCGTGCAGATGATTCAGGCTGCGTTAGTCCCTTTTAAAATTCATATAATGGGTAAAACATCTGCATCCTCTGAACCCTTGTCTCCATTATTTTATGAGTCAGAAGAACGATCAAGGAAAGAACCAGGATCCGAAGGACACAGAAGGAGCTGTTTTCCGAAACGAGGCTCATTCACAGAAGACAAAACGCGCTCCCACATTCCTGCTTATGTCATCCACATCCTGTGGAGTTCAATTTTCACCTGGAATATGGCACAACATAAAACCTTCTGAGATTATTTTCTGGACTTCATTGAGGAAATCGAGGTAATGAGGAGAAAACCAGAAAAAAGGTGTAGAGGAAATAGATGTCAGGAGATGTATTCATGACCATTTGGAAGAGAGGAGCACATCATTTTGTTCCTGTGACTGAGCTATGAGTGAAATACAATTTGCCCCGATTTCATTGTGTAAACCAGGTAAACAGAAAATAAATTTGTTCTAAAATAAATCAACTTTCCCATACTGGAGGAAAATCAAATTCAGAGTGAAAAAATCAACATTCAAAAGGCCTATACAGAAATAATGAAAAATGGGCAGACATAATCAAAATAAAGCTTTGACTCCTTTTGTTGCCACAGCTGTAAAGACATCTTTTAAAGCTGGTCTTCTTCTGCAGATCACAAAAAGGAAGGTGCAGGCCTTTGCATGCTACCAGCGGCTCGTTCTTAAGTGTTTGTTGTGCCTTGCAAGCCTAATGAACGATGTTTATAAAGGTTAATTAGCTTTCTGCTGTAATTCTACTCGAACGCAAAACTATTGCATCTCAAACAAATAAGGAAATATACACCCAATTATTATTCTAAATGCAACCCAGTGGAATATCCCAAATACCTTCCTTCTTTTTCCTAGCAGACAGGCTGGAATGCTTTAACCCTTCCCTGCAGAACTGCTCCTATGCCATCCAGACACAATCTATGCAAGACACAAATCCTGATTTCCACAATTTCCAGCTGGGCTCTGCCCAGCCTGAAAAAGCCTCAAAAACTTCATATGCTGCATTTTGTACAAGGTCAAAAAATACAAATCTCCATGGCCAGTATACTCCATGTACATCATAAAAAGTAAATTCAGAGGTACAGAACTATTCCTTGTTTAAATAGAGGGACTCTGAGCAGAAACTCCTCTAGCACCCCAGTATAGACTGGTCACAGTGTAGGAACAATCAGAGCAGTGGTGGAACAAAGGTTTTGAAGGAAAGCTAAAACACGATATTCCCAAGGGTAGAGTTCAAGTTATACCATTAATACCACTGACTGAAAGCATTAATCACTCAAAAATATTGAATTTTCACAGTAATCTCTCTTCTGGAAGATTATATTTTCTCTCTTAATAGAATAACCAGCAAAGTCCAACTTTTTGCTGGTGTTATTTCATGGAGTAAATTTTCTTTTTTCACACTGCAAACTTTGATGACTGGGTAAATTTTCTGTATTTTTCTGCCAGTGATATGCAGAAGTGCAGGAAGAATGGAGCGAAAATTACTTGATGCTGTGGACAAATAGCATTATCGGGTTTTTTTACTCTCCTGTTCCTTAATATTGCTATAAGTTCTACTCATTTTTCTAGCTCCACGCACCCTAAAATCAACAGGTACCATCAAACAAGTCAGGCTAGATAATCTAGATTGCTATCAGATATCAAAAGAGGTTTTAACCTCTCAACACATAAATTACAAGGAAGCATAATCAGTTATTTGGCATAAAATGTAAATAATCTGTTCCATTACTGCAGAAGTATCTTAATCAAGACTCTAAAATTAATGCAATGATTCAGAAAACACATTACTGTTCAAACAAAAATATTAGGCATCTGTGTTTCCTAAATACGCTTTGCTAATTTCTCAGCAGCAGCTCCTTCCCCAGAGGCTCATGGCACACAAATTTTTGCGTTGTTTTGGTCTCTGGTTTGAAACCACCCTCTCGATTTTCACAGGGCTGGAATTTTTCTCCTCCACTCTTGACATAAAAAGACCCAAAGTGATGCTCACAGTTTTCAAACACATGAGGAGTTGGTGAAAAATGCATGTTCTTACACATATAACCCATGTCCTGGATTTTCCAGTGTCCTGTAACAGCCCAATTTAAAGAAATATTAATACAAGCTTTATTGTGACATGCATAATTCAAAGATCATTTATTTGGATGCTGCTTGAAATTCCTGCAGGTTCAAGCCTTTCATATTCTGTGTTTGAACAGACATGATCGAAACATGAACACTACTAAACTTTCATTAAGAAAAATAAATAAATAATTTCAGAGGTGATCAGGGGCTCAATCAAAGAGTTCTGCTCTATGGGTCCTCTCAGTGCCAAAATCCCCTTAAAAAAAAAAAAAAAATCAACAGATAAGAAATTGTAATTTTAGTCTATTATTTTTGCCCTCATGACATGAATAACAGTATGTCGGTATTGCAGTTATATTGAACAATAGAAGCATCCTTCTGCAAGACCCTAAACCTCAAATACTAAGTTAATATTAAGCTGATTTTAATCTTTGCAAAATTTCTCACAAACGTTCCCTTTTGGGTTTTTTTTTTCCATGCTTCTATTTACAGCAGGGTGTAACCAAAACCTACAGTATAGAAATTTATATCTTTAGTCTCCATCACGGGAATGTATACAAACTTGCAGTCTATAAGATTAGTTCATCTGATTAATTCATTTGAAATACAAAGATGCCAGCTTTTTCCCCACCTTTTCTGGCCTTTTAACAGCTTGGAATAATGCTGATTGGGATTTGCATTGTATTTCAGCATGATGATATATTTGTATTTATAATTCTCTATTGACAAGAGGTTCTGCTGCAGTACCCCTGATCATGTAGTATCCTACAATAAAACGTGCAAATGGATTCCCTGGACTTACAACCAATAGCAATTTAGGCATGGATTGGAGTTTCAATTTCTTTCTTTGAGTAATTTTCATCATATTGACAATTTGAGCTGTCTTAGTCTACTTATACTGCTCTGTAATATAATTTTGATCCTCATTGACACAAATACCCTATAGCCAATTTAGCCAGCCATTAGGTGTATTTAAGCCTTACTCAAATTCAATTATCTAAAAGTACACAAGATCTTGAATCAGTAACTAAACAATAAATGCAGCAGGGAAAATATCTCGGTATGGTGAGAGTCCATGTAATTTTTGTGATTTTTAAAGCCATCCAAATATAGCAGCATGGATTTCCATGATGGACAAACAGGGAAATTAATACCCTGCTTGATTCAAACTCATTCTAAGGCCTGAAACCTTGTAGGACAGGACATGGGTTGGAGTTCTCTGACTCACCATGAAAGCAGAAGGTGTGAGGCAGGCACGGCAAGTTCTCACTCCTCCCTGGTCACCATGGATGGAGACAGGATCCTGGGGACTAAACAAATCTTTGTGTTTGCCAGCACAGTTCTTTTATTACTGTTCTCAGAAGAAGTTTCCTCTAATGAATAACATTCATCAGTTGTAGAAAACCTGAGAAAAAAATAGCAAAATGGATTCAAGGGACATCCTGCTGCTATCACAGAGATCATCTCCTCTAGGATGGCTGGGGGTGAGATTTTTGTCTCTGTGAAACTCTCAGTCCCTGCTGACTGTGGAAAGAGGCAAATTTCCTAATTCAATCACAGTCTTTGCAAATACTTTCATGTTTCACTCTCTGGATGATATGAGGGGAGATTTTTACTGACACTTGAGCTATCCAAAAGTGTCTCCAAGGCCACAAGGGGCACTTGCTGGAAACCCAGGCTTTACTGGGGGCCTGACTTTCTTAGTCTGCCCAGGAAAGCACACAAAGCAAACTTGATGGGAATGGAATGGACAACACAGAGAATATCCTGAGCTGGAAGGGACTCACTGGGATCCTCAAATTCTGATTCCTGGCCCTGCACAGGACTGCCCAAGAATCCAACCAGGTGCCAGAGAGCATTGTCCAAACACTTCTGGAATTCTGGCCGGAGAGAGAGACACAGAGGAGATACTCAGAAGAAAACTTAGTCAGAAAGGGCGTTATAACCTTCTTCTGGATTAGAAAGGAGAAAGGAGGATTCTGAAGTTTGGTATTTATTTACCTCTAATAACAAGACAGCTAATCTTTTCAGATTAGCAGAACCTGTTTATAAACCTCCTCAAAACTAGGGAGCTTTGAGCTCCAGGCTTTGTTTGGGATATAACTCTGTGTACAATGAATTAATAATTCAACTTCCTAAACAAAGCATCCACAGCATTCATCACTGCTCAACAAACAAAGCACTGGCTCACCAACTCAGGGCATCCTGAAATGCAAATCACCAGGGGAAGATAAGCACAAGATGTCCCTCTGCTCTCAGGAGAGAGGCCACTGGAGCTGTGCTATCAAAGAGAGGAGAAACAGCTGGGTTTTTGATTTTGTTTTTATGTTAAAGCACCACATTGAAGCTAGAAGGACTTGTAAAAGATAATCTAGCTCAGTGAGGCAGCACCATCGACACCCAAAGCTTCTGCCAAGTCCCTGGCTTGCTCACAAAGTCCATGGCTGACAAAGCCAGAAAACACACCAGCGAACGAAGCAGGGCTCTTCTCTCACGGTGTTCTTAGACCTCTGGACAGATCTTTGGGACATCCCACCACTGCTTTAAAGCCCCACCACCCACTTGGATGGTGTTTTACCCATCCAGGTCATGGCAGTTTCCAGCACGGGGGAGTCTGGTTGCTACAATTCAGTTCTGTCACCTCCCACATCAGCTGGACATTCCAAAGGCCACCAGTGCTGAGTCCTCAGCTCTTGCACCCAACATCACCTGCAGCCCAATATCCCCATTGCTTTTATTTCCTGTGAGCTCTGCTGAGTTACTGCAGTTTGAGACATTCTCCTGATGTATTCCAAAGAGATATCCTGTAGGAATCCCAGCACTTTATTCCATGGGCTCATAAACATCAGGTTTGTGTGCAACTGCTCTCAGAGCAATTCCTTTACACCTTACTTTCACCAACTGCCTGAGATCACCTATGGGTAACATATGGTTAATCAAATCTGCTTCTGCTTTGTGTTTTTTGGGGATATTGATCAAGAGAAGCTGTCCTTTGCTTTCCATGGGTGGTGACAGGACACAAAATGAAAATGTCAGGAATTTGTAGCTGATATCATCCAGCACCTGAATATAATGAGATTGGAAAAGGAGATTGACACGCGGAGAGAAATGTGTTGTGGTAATTCAATTAACAAAGTACTTTTTCTGTATGTGTGGGAGAAAGAAATGGAAGAAGCAAGCAGGCAGGAGTAGGTAATTCTTCCACAAGTAATGTGGGTTCGAGAGTCGTTAGATTTTATAAAAGATATTTTCTCAGAAAAATAAAGAGTAGGTTGATGGGAGTCAGTCTTCTAGCCTCAATTATTCATAAAGCAGCTTAGCCTCTACTTTGTTAGGTGTTTTATAAAAAATAAACATTTACAGAAATCATATCACTATATTTTTATATGTTTGTAAATAAAATTTAACCAAATTCTAGTCCTCTATGCTTCATGAACATAGGCAAAAATAAAATCTCTACTTAGAGAACTAATTTACAATTTTTATCTTTAATTACATTTACAGAGCACTTGGGATATTTTTAAATACTCAGATTTTATTTTTTTTAAAGACATCTCTGGCTAGTGGCTGGGGTTATTAAATGAACAACTGTGAGCATTACAATTCATGCAGAATAAAGTACAGCTCTCTACTGCTTCATTCATGCTCTTAAAACACAAAGTAATGCAAGTTTTATAATCTAAATAGATCTTTGGGTTTTTATGGGTTCAGTTTTTAATGTATTACTATTTAAGGGAAAATAACATTTTTGCCTGAAATAAAACTGTATTTTGACTTCTGAGGTGATGTGGTGATCCAGAAGGAGTTAAGGAGCAGCTCTTACCACGATTAGGTTTTACCTATCAAAAGAAAGTTGTTTAAAGTGGGAGATAACATCACCCATGTGAGAATCGCTGGGGTTGTGCCATTTGGGCACCAAATTCCAGTCATAATCTAACAATCTACAGTGCCAGAAACTGGATTTGAAAGTTGGCTTCCATCACCCTGCTGACAGCATTTCATAATCTCCCATCCTTCTCCTCATTAGATCATAACACAAAAAGGACTTGAGAATCAAAGCCTTTAAGACAGAAGTTAGAAAAATACACAGGAAAATTATCATTTTATTCATCTGCTTTTTCCTCAACTCCTTCCATTTTTCTGACTCTATTAACGAGTTTTTCCCACTGTCAGCAAAACATTAATGTACAAATATTAATCCCTCCCACAAGTACATTTCCTAGCCATTCACAGAAATGTACAACAGCATTTCTGTATTGGATGCACACTACGTGCAAACCAGGAGTGAACTTATTTAAATTGAAAGCACAGACAAAAAGCCTCCCAAACCCGACAATGTGAGTGCTCCAAATAATGTTTTTTTTTTTTCTTTTCCCCTACCTAAAATGCATCCAAACACAACTTTTTCTTCTAATAAGCCCTGCCACATCCCCTGTCCCCCTGACACTCCTGGTCGTGAAAGAATCTTGTCATTTTTGCAGCCAGGTGACAGAGGCTCTGCAGCATTATCTAATCCAGATAAACAAACACCTGCCACGAGCTAGCTCCTATCTGATAACAAACTCACAGCGATAAGGCTACAATCAATTCTCATCAAATCTCGCTCTGAGGGGGTTTTCAGAGCCTGTGACACACCATCACAGAGTGCAGTCATGCTGACTTTCAAAAGTTGGTTTGAACTGCTGTCCGTTCAATTCTGATGTTATTAAATACTCTAATTTTTTTGTCGTTGTTACACTCTATTCAAATTTAAATTAATTGTTTTCTCAG
The DNA here is from genome assembly GCA_013398015.1 of Oreocharis arfaki. Taxonomy (NCBI): domain Eukaryota; kingdom Metazoa; phylum Chordata; class Aves; order Passeriformes; family Paramythiidae; genus Oreocharis; species Oreocharis arfaki. The sequence goes on along the minus strand of VZRR01008711.1, from coordinate 265,883 downwards.
TCAGGCACAGGCTTCTGTATACCCCAGAAATATCCTCTGCAATAATTTTCTGTAGTTTTATAGAGAAAAAGAATAAACCCATGATTTTTTTCAGATCGTAGAATACCCTGAGTTGGGATGTAGCATGCCTCCAATGCAGTAATGCTACCATTTACTGTGTAGGACACTAAACACTCAACAGGCATCTTCAAGGAGAAATGTGAGCTTGAAAGATGATTTAACTGCAGTCAGATAATTTGGAACTATTTAGGAGAGTTAGAGGAGAAGAGACAGCTGTTCACACTAGAACCCAGGATGAAATACTTGTTCCATTACAACCCTTCCCCAATACTTAGGAAAAACACCCCTGCCATCAACAAAGGTCCAGCAATAGAAATAAAATTTGCATGTGATTTATACCTAAATTGAAAAGCACAATATGTTTTGAAATTCCCCTATGTACATAATTTCTTATTCATTAAAAGATAACAAAACTTATACTACGCAATTTAGAACTAATTTATATTTCAGTGACAGAGGTTTGATTAAGAGATACCACTGAAAGTAAAGCACAAGGACCAGCTTCTGCTCCAGATATAATGCAACTGCAACTTACAGACACAATTTCATCGCAGAGAAGGAGAGGTCTCAGAAGAAGATGCTGCAATTATAATTGTGGGGGCAATTCTGTATTCCTTGGAGGTAGGGCAGCCACTCGGGACATAAAGAGAAACACAAATTTTTTTCCCTAATATTTCAGTGTAATTCAGGTAACAAACAGAAAGGTTGCAGCAGCATGAAGACTTTAAAGCTTATAATCATGGCATATACAAATAGCGGTATTGTGTTAGATGGGTTTCTGTCACTAGATTTCCTGGGGATAAATTGACAATAAATTATACTTTTATTATTATTTTGGGGTGCTGCTGCAGTTTGTCTTTCTCAAAACCTAATTAGGCTTATGTATCATACACCACTCAAAATTGTTCTATCTAGCCTGGAGTTAGTCTGATTTGTTCCATTCCAGGGTAAGAATTTTCCTTCTAATACTTCTCCTGAGAATCTTTAGGCAAGAAAGACATCATTTCCACTAGGATTGCTTCACTGTACTACTCACACCTAATGTTGGGTGTTAGTATATTCTTGCAGATCATTGCTATATGTTCTGAAAAAAATGGAAAATAATAATAAAATCTCATTACCACTGGAAAACACATGAGGTTTTTTCAACTAATGTATCAGTTCTGACACTTTTGTTATTTATGAACAAGTTCAAATCATTTATATCAAAATTGAGACAAATCAAGATCTGAAAAAGAGGAGAGTATGCTTAGTTATTAAAAACAAAACCCTGAACATAAAGTATTTGTGTCAGGTACCCCTTAATGAATTATAACTCTTTCAAGGTCTGTTCAGAACATTTTAGAGAGCACATCTGACAACAAAGAGTATTTTGCTTTGGATTAGCAGTTGCTTGGCTTGGGTTTGTTTCTCCATGTTTTGTTCTTTAAGCAGAAATCCTCCATCTCTGTGCTGCTTTCTCGGGTTAGAGGATGTGTTTGTGCGCTTTACTTTTTGTTCCATGCATTTGATAAGGCTGCAGCTTTACTGCTGTGATAGAGAAGGTAGACACCAGAAATCCAAAGAGGTTGTTTGCTGGAAGGGAAAGCTGGGAGCAAAAAAAATGTTGTTTCAGAGTTTTCACTATGTTTTAGAACACAGTTTCTTCTTCATGAAGAAGCTTCTCTAGGAGGCATCGTGGAGAGCGGAGCCCTGAACTCTCCTTCCCACAGGAACTCCCCAAATTCCATACGCAGGAATGAAGGAAAACACAAATGATGTCGGACACTGGAGCAGACAGATCCCCTGGGGTGTTTTCCCTGGGCAGGGTGCTTTGGCAGGCAGCTGGGCACTGCTCTCCCCCAGAGCCTGCTGCATCTGCAGGTCCTGTGCCCCCCGTCCCTGCCGCCTGCCAGGCCAGCACTGCTCCGTCTGCGAGGGCAGCTCCCCGTGCCAAGCGTGCTCAGGCTGTCACAGAGCTGGCACATCACCCCTGCCATCGTGCTGCAAGCCTGTGCCCCACTTCCAGGGCTCCTTTGCCCTCCACTCTGCTCTCTGTCCTCCTTTCTCTCTGCCTGTTTGCAGCCCGCAGTGTTTCAGTCACACACGAGTCAGGGACTCATTTCCCTTCCCTCATGTCCCGGC
>VZRR01008711.1:204006-263518 GCA_013398015.1 Oreocharis arfaki | reverse complement strand
ATTTTGTGTTTTTTTTTTTTTTTTTTTTTTAATGCACTGAATTGATTTCAATAGCTGTCCAAGCCCTTGAGTTTTTCATGGAACGATGAAAACACTGCCAGAAAAAGGGAGGCCAAACACTTTAAATGCACTACAAACTCTGACCACAGAGCTCTGCTGGACCTCAGTTACAGCAGAGGAAAGGGGCTGAGAGATTTCAGTTCCATGTATTCACTATTGTTTTCTTTGAATACAATGGCAGCTGATCCCTCAAAAGGTGTGTGACTGCTGCATTTCATGTTTTTCTTTCTCATGTTATTAAGAGCACACTGGATCATTGAAATAAAATGGATTCATGGGCTGACCATGGGCCAAATAATTTCCCAGACTGGGAATGCTTTTGGTAACACTCACTGTGACCAGATATTATTAATCCTTCTGCTGTCCATTGTAATGATGCACTAATGAAGAACTAATGTGTTATTAATGAGGAGGTGATGCTCTATACACTTCACAGAAATTCCAGTATAATTGGCCAATCAATGTACCACTGGTTTAAACTGTTAATTTGTTTTTAAGAGTAAATGTAACATAAGTTAACAAAGGTTGTTTTAAGTAAGGCTGAGGCCAGCTGTTTTCCACTGACCTTCTTGGCTCTTTTGGAAAGCTTTGCCAACTCATTCAATTACAAAGTGAGAAGGCAGAGTGGTTTCAAAACAATTATAAAAGCTGCCAATAAATTTCATTCAACTCTTCTTACTTAAACACAAGGTCAGCAACGAGAAAAAAAGAGTCATTTTGAAGTCCACTAGGCTAGTTTTTCATTTAATGAGTTCTAAAGCCATAAAAACAAGCTTTGGATTAATGTGGGCAACTTGAGATCTCCCCAAGAGGTTTGATTTTTGAAGGAATTGCTCTTTCTACTAAAATGCAGATCTTCCAAAGTAGTCTAAAATTGGGTACTCAAATTCAGTGGTATTTCAATATCATTATTATCATTATTAATGTTATTATCATTATTATTATTATTACTACAGTAGAATTATCCTGTTCATTTTAACTGATCCCTTGTGGTTTTCTCTGCCCTTGATCTTATCTGTGGCCAGGGGATATATTTACAGCTCCTCGTGCCTTGGGGACAGATTGATTCGGAGCACTCAGGCTGACCTCAGATATTATACAGCAATTCTATCATTTCAGTGGAATTAGGTTGGTTTGGGCAAAATTTTCCCAGAATTTCTGGTTCAGTGGATCCAGAAATGCCAACATACACGTGGAGACAATTCTGTTTCCATGAAAACAGAAGATTCTGCACCCGTTCCACACAGAAAACAAAAACACTTCTCAAAAGTGACTGAACAGAGAAAAAATCTGAGGAAAATATTTTCCTTCATTTAATCCTTCTTTTGAATTCCACATGCAACATAACAAAAACGTGACTCTAATCTTAGGAGAAATTCTCCAGGGCTGCTCCATGGGAAATGCCAGTGAGCCAAACTAGTCTGCCCCCATAACAGCTTCACTGGGTCTTGTACTGTCACTGATAAAATAATCTTTGATAATATTCCACTGATATTTTGAGCTTTAAAACACCAATGGGCCAATTAAACTGTTTCTAAACTCTTTGGAAGCTGGGCTTCGGTCACCTTTCAAGGGAAAAAAAGAAGAATGAGTCAGTGTTTACTTAATTACTCAAATTTTTAATGTCTGAATGTAGATATTTTAGCTTAATTTTATCTCCACTTGAGTAATGAATTTTAAAAAGAATAGGTTTAAAGTGCTTGAGCACTTTAGAGGACGTTCTTTCTACTAGCTTTAACTAGAGTTATAAGATTTCTTTTTTGTGATGTTGTGATCTAATGCATCTCTCAAAAGAAAATGACAGTCTTTTAAGTTTGATTTTCTAACAAATCTTACAAGCATTCTACATGATAATATTCTGCTTAAGAAACCCACATTTGTCTCTCTCATAAAGCAGATGTAGGATTTTACTACTATACTAAAATTCTTCCTTATAACTCTACACTAAAACTGCCCAAAAAACACTTTGAAATTTGGTGTTCAAAACACGCAGGCAGATCTTTCACTGGATGTAATGGGGGCTGTAAATTTAAGTTCTAAACCTTATAAAAAATTTGATGCACACATTCCTATTAACCAATTTGGTTTGTAAAGTTAGCCCAGGAAGAAAAAAAAACAAACCCATAGACTTTTTACACTCACATCTTCAGCATAAAACAAGCCAATTTCTGCTTCCTACATGCCTGAGAAATATTTGCATATTATATAGGTAGAAAAATACCTCTCATGAAATCATTAAACATGGCAAAGCTTCCTCTAGTGATGATTTATTGTTCTGATATTTTTCTTCAGGAAGGCAAAAGCAATGTATGCAAACTATGAAATACACAGCCCCTTTAAAATGACTTCACTTAAAAGAGGTGCAAGGGAAAAATAATTTTGTTTGAGCACATGCAAGCATTGATTTCAGTCTCCAGGCAATGCACTTCTCTGTGTATTTGTCACAATTCAATTTACATCCACAAGCAGCAGAGGATCAGCACAGCATCTCGAGTCAGCTGGCAGGACTCAGCAAATAACCACTCAGTCTGCCTTACACCACCCCTGCAGGGCATCCCTTTGCAGGAGGATTTGGTTCCCAGTCAGTGGCTAAAGGGTGATGCTGATAGAAAAGGGGCATTAAAATTGTCCCTCATCCCACTGCCAATCAGGGCTGTAGAAAGGTTTGTTCTGGCTTTCCCCATGGAATTAAAATACCAATCTTCTTGGATGAAATATATTCTTTTTTCTTGCTGTTGTTGTATTGATGTCTTACCTACAGCACCAAAAGCCCCAAGAAATAAAATCAAAGATGCAGAGGAGAAGGGTCTCCCACTGTTCTCATCAAACCCCATTGTGCAGGGTGTTATATCTCATGTCATGCACATCCTCAGTCTACAGCATCCACTGCACACCCCTCTAAGAACATTTTTCAGAAAGCTGCTGTTTCCATCAGCCAAAGCACCTTCACTTTCATGAACCAAATAATAATGTTATTTTAAAGGCTCTCCAGTCTTTAATTTCCTGGTGTTTAATGGTCACACAACTTCCTAAGGGCTCAGTGCTGCTCCCACCTCCTGAGGAGCAGGAGCAGCCCCGGTGCCATTGCAGGGCTGTGGGACACAAACAATAACTGCCATATTTTGGTTTTCTCACTAAGCAAACTCCACTGAAACCAAGGATGCAGACATCCCATAAATTCTGAATGGACTTTGCTTCATGAAAATAGCACATAATGCCCTCTCTGCCCAGCAGTTCACAGTTCTTTCCAACGCTGCGGAGGGTTTGGACACACAGAGCAATTCCATCTCATCCTGTTCTCTTCAGCCACTTGGTCCCAGCTAGTTCCAGTCTGCTGCAGGGCTTTTGCTGCAAGATGGGAACACAGAAATGGATTTTCCATCCCTTTCCTTGCACAAATGCTGGGATCAGGGAGAGCTGAGGAGGAAAGTGGTGAAGAAGAACCCATCCACCCTGCCCATGTTCTGTGTCCCAGCTCCCAGAAGCTTCCTCATTGTTTCAAGGACATTTATACAAGTGAAAGCAAGGGCAAAGGAACCATGAAAACTGAAAACAAAACATGCAGTTAATTTGCAAAATGTGGGCAAATGAGTATTGAGAGTGGTGGTTTTCAACCTATGTCTGAAAGCATAATTGAGCACTTCTGGACTAGAACCACGGTTAAATTTTCTCAAAATATAAAGTTAGCCAGATTCCCTAAAAGACTTCCCCCATTAAAATTGCAACAGGAATAATAGAAAATGATCAGCATTCTCAATATCAGATAATTTAAAATCCCTGGGACTTAACATAATTTCCTACTCCTATTAGGTAAAGTTGTATTAAATCCCTGTTCAACAGCCTGTGCTATTCTCAGCCTGTGCCCACCTGGAAAAAAATCCCAGCATTTTGCAGGAAACAGGGCCTAAACCTCCTATTTTGCTCAGGTAGCTGCGGTCATTTTTTATACCTATTTTGCATTCAGGCTGCTACAAAAAGAAATACAGAATGGAAATCAGGCCCCTTGCATACATTTTAAACACTAAATCTGACTTTTAGAAAATCAAGGTTATGCTTTTCTTCCCATGTAAAAAATCCAACCGCATTAAAAAGTTTCCAGGGTTTCAGCAACAACAAAATTACGGCTAATTTATGAAAACTCTGTTAGTGCCTGCAAATCTTTGTTGTAAATTATGCATGTGAGCATGGAAATGCTAATGAAAAGAGGATTTCATTTACAAATGATTAGTACAAATTCACCAGTCACTATAGTTATGCCACTCTAATTTATTTTCTTGTAGAACATGCTGTTTGCCAGGTTTGGGCCATTTATTTCTGCGCTGTCGAACATCAGCTTTTCTGACTTTAATGTCACATTATCTTTTTTATCCAAAGAAATGTTCATTTTCTTTCCAGGGCTTAGTAAAATGAAGTCCTTGGGTTCAAAGGTAACTCTTTTGATTGAAAACATTTGTAGGAGGGCTGCAACGAAAGTGATGCCCTTTTAGACACAAGGAATTGCTGAAATTACTGTGGTTTCTACTGATGTGTTGAAGAAAATGCATATAATCACCAGAGCTTATAAAAGATTTTTCCACTCAGCACACAATTTTAATTTTTTTTTAAGAAAATCCCTTCTCATTAGGATTTTGGTAGGGATGAGACCTCCCTAGAAAAAAAAAAAATAAAAAGCCAAAAAACCTCAGAGAGTCAGCTTTCCTAAAACATTCTACAGGCCTTTAAATGAGAAGAATCCATAGTGAAAGGCTAAATCTGTTCTTTTTTTTTTTTTTCCCAAAGATCCATGTTGGCTGGAAAATCAATAATGCCTTATATGAAACATATCCAAATGGAAATGAAAACACGGGTTCTAGGGAGTCGTAAAAACCCATTGTAGAAATCCCTTCAAGGTTTATTATTAAATAGAGAACGTGGATCTTTGCAGGGGTGGTGATGTTCTGTGGATTGTGTTAGAAGTGTTTGAGGTAGAAACAATATTTTTTTTTCCACAAGGGAATTTGCTACTTTCTGCTAAATCCTTTAAAATATTCCAGGCTGAGAAGTTTTAGAAGTTCCAGCGCTGAGCTCCTGTGTTTAGATGCAAAAGGAGACTTTTTGTCCTTGTTTCTGTCGTTTTTTAGAAGGCTCAGAGCTGATGTTTGGTCAAGTCAATAACAATATTTGCAAGCCTGGAAGGCCTGAAGAATTATACAACTGGTCCTATAATTCTGGCCTGCAAAACAAGGCACACAACCCCACAAACTCAGCCTGAGAGAAGACCATTAAAAAATACTAAAATTGTGGAAAACAGATTCCAGGCCTAGATCAGACAATGATTCTGATTGCACGATCTACCCAAAGCAAATACATCCATAATGTGCAGTGCACATTTGCCTTTGACAGCTTTATTTGTTCATTAAACATTTATGTTCGATGGCTTTTAGCATCCCAGCCCATGGTATTCATCCAAACTTGGCCAGAAAATTAACAGCTTAAGGAATCCCATATTTTATCATATTAACCTCTCTTTTCATTTTTACTCAGCAGGTGGGATAAGAACTGGCCTAAATCACACATTTCAGGATGGAATTTTAAGAATTGTTTTGCTAACATGAATTGTTTGGGATTTTTTTTTTCATATTACGTGGTACAGCTCCTTTCTCTGATAAGCTGGTAACAGCAAATTGATTGCAATCACTCAGCCTAAAATGGGATTTCTTTTATAAGCAAATCAAGAACACGACTATTGGGAAGGGTTTAGCTATCAAATTAACAATGTAACCTGCTTGGAAACTATTTCCTACCAAACAGTATGTGGAAAGATTTCCAGGAAACTCATGCTATATATAGGACTTTAAATAGCATTTGAAAACAATTATTCATACACTTGTAATTTCGTGTTCTATTAGCTAAATGCATCTTCTGCAAATCCAGCTAAGTGAAGGAGCTGGGATGAGGGCAGAGAGTGAAATATTTCCTATAATTTGATGATCAGAATAAGCAGAAGTTATCCTAAAACACTCCATGAGCTTAAGAAAATATAACAATTAAAACTTTTAGGATTTAAAATTATTTATTGTATTTTCATACATAGCATCAAGGCTATGTATGAAAATAGCAAAAGCAAATAGCAAATAGCATCAAGGAATTATTCAAGCATGTATTTAGAGGGTTTACAGGCAACATATGTGCCTGAAAACAAAAAATCTCAAAATGGACCAGCACATTGTACAAAAAGGGTGAGGAACTGTGGAATCTGTGGGATCTTCTACCAGGTTTATTCCAAGGGCATCCTCCTGTTCTTCAATGACATTGTGGAGACTTGCCAAACATTTCAAATTAAATGAGATTTGCTGGTCGTTTTAAATATCTTTAAGCTTAAATAAGTGATATGTTTGCATTCAAACCATGCACATCTGAAAAAAAAAAAAAATGGTTCCAGACATGGCAATTTCAAAGGCACAATGTGCACGAGACATTTTCTGAGGCAGCAAAAATGAATTTTNATAATAATATTTTTCCATTAAAACAATGCACCCCTGAAAAAAAAAAAAAAAAAGTGGTGCCAGACATGGCAATTTCAAAGGCACAATGTGCACGAGACATTTTCTGAGGCAGCAAAAATGAATTTTATAATTTGCTCTTATTTATTTTTTTATTTTTCAGTACAGTTTACAAACTTTCCTGCTTGTGAGTTTGCTGTCTGCAGGGCACCAATCAACATTACCAGGACCACAAGGTAGCAAATACCTGTTTTTCAGGGAAATGGTTCTTTTCCCAAGCAGCCATCGAGGGGAGATGAGAGCAGGCAGATGCACAAGAAGCCTTACCCAGCAAAGCCTGAAAACCCTCCTGGCTGGCCAGACACAAAACTTCATCTCACTCACAATCTCCAAACCCATGGCTCAGAAACCTCTCAGAGAAATATTAAGAAAACAAAACCAGGTATGCAACAAAATATGAGAAGGTTAATAGAGAAAATCTGAAAGCTTGAAAGCAGGAATAATTACTTTTCTAGGAGAGCACAACATCAGGCAGCTGTCAGTCTTTCCTACATGTCCTTTCTCTGTAAATCTACATTTTAATTTCAGTCTTATATACCCATACAATCTTTTGCTGTTGCTTGCTAAGAAAACAGAAGTAATCAGGTCCTTTCCACATGAAACAACGATTTGTCTTCCAGGACAACACATGGGCTTTGGTTCCCTGCAAATCGAATCCACCGAAGTTGTGAGGCTTCCATAAGGACACACACGAGTTGAAAATTTGGTTGTGATGTTAATAATTTCACACAAAATTGACAGTAACTTGATAAGGTGCTGCCTTTATTAGATCTGTCCCATCGTCACCAGAAACTGCCTTTGAGACAAGTCCACATTTCACAACATCCCCGTTTCTGTGCTCTCACCTCGTTCAGGGGCTCGTCAGTCACAAGTACTTCGTTTTATCCTTCTGGCACCTAGCTTAAACATTTTGATACACAATTTTCTTATCAGGAAGATAACAATATTTTCTAAGGGCAAAACCCATTCCTGATGTGCACATGCTGTAAAGCAGCTGCGATGGTGACAGTGGCCAGGACGAGCTGGGAAAGAGAAGGAGCAGTGCAGGAATAACAGATGTGATGTGTCAGGCACTGGATGTGCTGATGGTCAGCCAGAGCATCATCCCAGCCCTGAGTTCTCAGTTTAAACACCCCTCATGGGAAGCAGAAATGAAGATATGGGGGAATAAGAGCAATGGAAATGATGGATGTACAACCCACATCTCCTGTGTTCGTACACCTTCAGGTTTCCTACAGTTACTTTGTCATCTGTCAAAGCTTTTGCTGTAAAGAAACTTCAGTCTAAGCCAGCAGAGACAAAGGTTTCACCCCTTGTTATAACCAGTGTGTCATCAGATTTTGGATGAACTCAGTGTTTCTAGAATATTCACGTGCATCTAACACAGAACAGAATCACCTTGTACTGATGAAGGGCTTGGTAAATGTTCTTTTGAAGGGAAGGATCCAGAAGAGCTGTTCCAGAAAACGAGGCACTAAAAGCCTTCAGGAATTCCAGCCTAGATTATCCATCATGACTTTAGTGAACTGTGCCAGACTGAACAAGCTATCACACTAACAGCTGCAAGATTGACAGAAAAGACATTTTCCTCCTTTTCTTCTCCCACACACCTTCCATGGCCTCTGTGACAGAATGCAGACGGGTGATTGGCAGTGCACAGTGCAAATACCAGGCTGGCATTTCAAAAAACTGAGGGGATTCTGAGGAAGCTTGTAAATGCTCACAGAGATACTGCTCAGTTGGTTCTTCACCTTACTGGTGTAAAAAAGGCATTGAGAATGACAGAACGGGGTGATGAATGAAATGTAAACACTCCAGTCAGGTATTTTGGCCCAATGTTGCCTGAATTTCTCCTATTCAGCTCTGGCATGTTTAATATTGCACTTCTGCAGTGGAGCTTATCTTCTTCAGCACCAAGGCAGACAGAACAGCATTTCTGATGGTATCTGATTGATTCTCATAAAACAACACACACAGCTAATTTGAATTTCTGCTGCTGATGTATGACTGCCAGAGAAGGCACCTTCTCCAGTTCTGTGTGAGTTCCTGGGGTGCTGCTGCCTTCACTCCTGTCACAGAAAACTCTTCCAAAGTACAAGTTCAATGATTTAACTGGGGCAACAGTGCAGCTGCTCCTCCTCGGTTCTTCATCTGTGTACACATTTCCGCCACAGCTGCAGACTGCACACGGAATTTAGGGAAAAAAAGAACCTTTTACTAAAAGCCAGTCTCGTTTCTGTCATTTTTCTAAGGAGGGCTGTGATCAAATCTCCATTGCCTATTGCAAGAACCAGAGGAAGCCTCTTTAGCTCCTATAACACAACACGACTTTATCAGTGTTACATTGGGCACATAAAAAAAGACTTGGATGGGAGTGCAATGCAATGTCTGATACAAATTTCAATATCTATGCCCATCTGTCAATAAACAGCCAGGAAAAAATAAGCAGCCCTGTTTCTGTTAATCTGATTATCACAAAGCCCTCTGTAATTTTTCCATCTGGCTTTTCTAGTGCTAGGTTTTCCACGAGGAAGGCCTTTGAAATTAAGACCTTTGGAAGGAAAAAAATAAACAAACCGGGACAGAGGTGGTGACAATTTTCTTTGCTGATCACCTAGGGCAGGGGTGATGAGGGCTTGCAGTGGGGCTGCAGCATGTCAGAATTAAGGGATACTCAAAAAGTGCAAACAGCTTTTATTGAGAGCTCTACAAAGGGGTCCAGCAAGATGTTAATCAATTGTACCCCATAGATAATCCCAGCAGAATATATATTTATCTCCAAACTGTACATTATAACATTTTAGGGAGGGAAAAAACAAAAAAAAAGATTACTTTAAGATTTTTTCTCCTGAAGAGAATCTTTTTTTCTTTCTAACACCTGAGTCTAATGGAATAGAGATAAGAAATTGACTACTAAAAGAAGCTTCACAGCCTCTCTGCTCCATAAGAAAACCTAATGAACTTGAATTTTAATCTTACTTTTTCATTAAAAAAATGTTTTTAATGTTTAATTTTTGCTTTTTCATACTAAATGACTGAAAGAGCCTAAAAAATTAGCCTAGCCTAAATTGGGAGCAATCACCATGTTTTATTAACTGTGAAGATCATCTTCTGGAGAGCAATCACAAAACTATTGAATATTTTACTTTTCTCATCTGTGATCTTTTCTTCTGTCTCATTAGAAAACAACCCAGTGAATAAATCTCTCAGTGCCCAATTCTGTATATTCAGCTCCCATTAAACACATTCTAAGAGATCTCAGCATCTCAAAAGGACTCACTTCTCATCTGCCTCATCTCTCCTGCAGCCTTCAGCACCAAGTTCCTCCAAATCTACCCATCAAATTTCCAGATTTTTTCGGTTTGATGTGTCTGTGTTCTTTTCCTGTGCTCTTTACATCACCCAACCATGTGTGACCGACACACATAATTGAACTAAGGCAGCTGATTATCTGATACACAGGTTGATAGATATTTTCTGGAACTCCAAATTAAACATGAGGAGTAAACAACCAGAAATCAGATTTTCCCCAGCAAGAGAGAGTCAGTTGAAATTTTCCACTGAAAATGGATTCTTCCTTTAATGGGAATGATGCAGTTGCTCTTAGCAGGAAAAAAAATGAAAACCACAGAGAAAGCTGTTCTACACTCTGTGTTATTAGGGGAGAATTTAGGTATTATTGTACTAATGCTTATCACTCAGACAGCAGCACAAATCTTTTTGTTATTTTATCTTTCCTCTCTCCTTGCTTTTCACAGGAGTTTGATGACTGATCAGCCCCTGGGCTCTTTTATAATTTGTGGTAGTGCAGGAAAGCATCGCTCCAGGAGCCGTGTAATCCCATTGTCTGTGCCACAGAAGTTAGGATTACATGGAATCCCATTTTCTCTGATCACAGCAGGTGCCAGGAGAGGTACACAACGTTTCAAACAGGAAATTGCAGCTACACGGGATGTTCTCTGACGACACCTGACGGAGGTCTGTGTTTGATGGTCCCAGTGCCCCTGGTTTGGAGCAGACCCTTCTGAGAGCCACAGGTCACTTTGGAAACAAGTGGTTTTGATCAAGCTACAAACACCTTCACTGAAGTTTCCTCACAGCTTCAATAATCCACCATGGCTCTGTCACCCTTTGCTGACAGTAATTCTTTCTGTCCAGGGCCCTCACAAATGGCAAGGAATTCATCATTTCTGATCATAAACCCCAAAATTCCACCCAGCAACCATTCCACCTGGCCTGAGAGAATAACCCTGCTGGTTATCACATTTCTGTGTAACGTGAGGAAACAGGAGCTGAGCTCAGAGACTCCTTCAGATCTGCAAGTGTTCCTCAGATTTAGGCACAAATATGGTTTTAGTGGCAGGAAATACTGGTTAGAAAAACAGGAAAAGCAACCTCTTACAAGAGGAGATTTGTTGTGTGGCAGGTCTGCTCCTTTCTCTTTTGAAGCAGCCTGTGAAGCTATTCTGATGGTATTCTATAACAAAACATGAATATAACTTAATATTAAATAGAAAAACATGCCATTTTTCTATCTTAGTAGAAAATTCAGAAAGTGTATTTCAGGCTAAAAAAGAAAAAATGAGGAAACATTAGGTTCTGGAAATCCTATTACTTAGGATTAGTTCAGGATCTTGCTTAATTTTGTCTTTAGTTTCTATCATGGGAAAACATTCTATGGGAACATGATAGGAATTGGTGTTCTGACATCTAATGATAATTGACTTTGTTTTTGGTATGAATGAGTTGCCTGTAGTTTATCTGAATAGAAAACCATGCAGAAAACACCACAAACATAAGGAACATTTGAAATACATTTCTGCCATTTTAGTAGCTTAGTTGTCTTTTAAGAGACCTCTTTTAAAAAGAAAGTAGATTCCATGCATTTTGGTTAAGTTTAAAGTAGATTTAGAGATGCAATTTGCAGATTGCCAAAGTCCATTAGCCTGATGCCTGGTTAACATATGGCCCCGTGCCTCTGAGGGAGGATGAGCCAAAGGAGAGGCTGGAAGAATTAAGCCAAAAGATCTGAAGCTGATTCACTGTGTACAAATAAACCACCCAAAAACCTGTAACCTGGCTGTTGAGAAAGCTACAGATTCTGGTAATAGAACAAAAATCTGAAAGAGGTGAGATATCTCTGTTCCTTTTGAAAATAAATCTTTATTTTCTGAAGATTTCTAAAGGTCTAACGTGTTCAGTGTGGCAGTGCCGAGTTGAAAGCCTGGTTGCTCACTCTTATTCTCCTGTTTTCAGAACCATAATTACCAGCATACCTCCTAGTAAGGCATGTCCCAGCCTTCTGCTGCAGCACAACTTCCCTAAAATCACTTTCTGATATCATTACTGCCCCTACCATTCATTTCTAATGGTTTGTGGCTTCTTTCTCCGCATATATCCTTAGCCCTGCCTTTATTTTCTCCCTTGAAAATATCACTTTTGTTCCTACTGAAGGGCTGAGATTATATTAAGCTGTCGTAAACAATCAGTTCAGAGGAGAGTAAAGCGTGTTTGCTAGAATATTTTCCCATACTTCACTGTATCCCATGGATTTTAGGATGAACAGACAGTATAACAACGCACATCTGCTCAACAGGTCTGCCAGCCTCAAGCTGAACAGTTCCTACCCCCTCAAACTATCCTTTCCCTGCCTCCCTTCCTATTTTTAGACTGAGATAACAAGGCATTGTTTACCTCTTGTCACTTCGACTGGATCATCTGGAGATGATTCTGCTTTGCCTAATTAGGCCTTTTCTCCTTCTCACCATAAAGGGGGGAGTGGGAGCACCAGGATGGTAACGCAAAAGGGCAAAACCCTTCAGCCTTCACAGGGATATCTGGGTGACACAAGGCAGGGACTTAAATGTGAAGAGATTTGTCAGCTGAAGGCTCTCTGGATCTCCATCCGTGCCCTGTCCTTGGGAAAGCACACTGTGGGAACAACCTGGACTGAATTTGCTGTTTATCATTAACAGGCAGCAAAAATTATTGCAGGTTAAAGAGGGTAGAGAGATGTGAGATAAACTAGAAAGTGAAGCAAAAATAGAAAAACCTAACATCTGTCAAAAATGTGGGAATATTTATAGATCCTAATGCGAATATGCACTCTAAAGCCAACTTCCACTGTTACAAATTGCCATATTTCCCCCAGAGGCGCTACACAACTGCAAGGGGGAAGCAGCAGATCTTTATGAAGCTGGATGACAGAGCTACAGCTGCCTCCCAATTAAGAATGGAAGGGAATCTCTCCATCAGGAACTCCAGCCATTAAGATGCAGTTCACACCATGCACGTCTCTGAGAAGCTTGCAGTCTGTGAAAGAGAAGGTGAAGGTCAAGGAGTAAGCCACAGAAACCTTGGCTACCTGCAGAGTCTGCAATCAAGATGTGTGGAGTTGATACATTCTCATATTATTCCCTGAAATGATGTCTTTTCTTCCCATAAATGTGGTCACTGCATTGCTGATCACCAGGGCTTTGTAGTACAGCCTTGCGAGGTGATTTATAAAACTCATGTTTTCAAGGCAGCTCATCAGGGAATTGAAGCAGCTAAGATGTTGATAATCACTAGACCTGAAGCAGATCTGACAGCCAAAATTCCAGTCTTTCTCAAAAACCCTTTTACTCAGAGGTATTTGCTATAAACAACTTTGGTTCATCTGTAGTCAAAAGCAGTGCTGGTATTTCTTGTCTGGGTATCACATTCCCTTGCTAAGCCCCCTACCCATCACATCCTTCTGTCTTTCAGGCAGCGCTAGAAATGATTCTTGCCTGTCCAATGAATTATCCACAATATTTTCCATTTAAAAATTAGTCAGTCACAACACGATTTTCATGAACATTCAGCAGAAAATTCTTTTTTTCTGCTAGAAGTTTTTCCTTATAAACAAGTGCCTTGTTTTGGCTCATGGACATCCTCACCCCCATTAAATATCAAAAGTTCCAAATAATCAACTGAGCACAATTTTTTATGTGAATGGACCTTTGATCTTGAAGAACCGAATAACTCAGATGTGTCATGTGAGACTGTTAATTCCACAACACAACAACAACAAGGAAAGCTTTGCTGGTGAGGGCAGATCACACAAAGCTTTGAGAGAGCAGCTTCCCCCACTGGTGGTCACAGACACAAAGAGGGGATCATTGGCAGAAGAGGAGCAAACAAAAGTGCCTCCCAGAAAACACCAAGCAATAGCTCAAACTAAGGAAATGCATGCACGAATAAAGAAAAGAAACTGTCTTCATGCCTGGGGTCAGAGTGGTGCTGGCTGGAGAAGTGCAGCAGCTCCAGCTGTGCTCAGGAGGTGAGCACAGGCATACAGTCCACAACCAACCACATGCAATCAAACTCTGAGCGTTTGTTTTCTCTCAAAACATCTTATTTTTCAGAAGGACTCAGCTTCTCATTCACTGGAGCTGCCGGGTGGTATTCTCTTCCAAACTCCAGGACCTGGGCATCTGGTTTCTACTCAGAACTTTGTTGCTGAATAATTCCACTGATTTCAGCAAGCCCGGGGCAAAGCAGGAATAAACAAACCAGAAGAATCTCCATGTGGAGAGGCTGGTTCTGCAGAACAAGTGAGCACTCCAGCCACAGCAAAAACATTCCCGTGCTGGGCCTCTGAACAAAGGGAAATCAGCTCCCATCTAAAGCCACTTTGTCTGCTGGTTTATGCCATTGGGTTGCAATTCTGCGAGTCAGACTGCTTTTGATACTGGTCCAGCTCCTTTCACAATCTTCATTTTCAACCTGTCTCTTCACAGAAGGCCTGGGAGGGAGGGCAGGAGGTTCTTTTTATTCTACATGCTACCTTGCTTCTGCCAGTCTTGTTACCACTAATGATCTTAAACACTTTTCCCAGCATTTAATCAGGTATAGCATTTAATTGGGTAATCACCTGCTGAAGTAAAAATAATGCTGCTAAGCACTCCATCTGCCTTTGCAACACAGAAAGAAACAGGTTTGAGCAGGTAGATGCAAATGCAGAGCTTGTATTTTGATGATCAGCTGGTTTGAATGGGACTTGAGGGGAGAGGTTCACTTCAAAATAAACCTTCCCCCTCTGCTATCTGTTCTGTTACAGATCAGAGAGGAATCTGGGGGCTACCTCCTGAGTAAGAGATTAAAAAAATACATTTCTTGATGTTTCCATTCCTTCACTCCAGCAAGCAGCAATGCCCAATGCAGACTAAGATCATTTGGTGACTGCACAGCCCGTTCTCATCTTCAGCTGAACACGGCAACTTGGTATCACTTAACACAGCAAAGGTGGCCTAAACAATACAGGCAAAAAATCATTCTGGATTTTAGCAGACAGACAGAGGGCCTTTAAACCCTAAAAGAATTTTTCAAAAACTTTAAATAGGGTTTGTGCACATGATAACATCTGGATTCCCAAAATAACTACTTTATACTAGACAATAAATACAGGTTTAGCATGAGGTAAAAGAGAAGTTTCCCTTGTGTGCTACTAAAATAATAATTAAAAAAAAAAGGACAAGCCAGTTAGAGGGATCAAAAACTGACAGAGAAACTGTAACATTCCATAGCAGCCGCTGGTATTTAATAAACTCATAGGCTACTTGAAAAGAATGAAGAATAAGGTGACAACATTTGCTTAAAGCAGAAAACAGCTGAGACTTCTTCAGCATGGGTGAGAACACAGTTGAGGGGCCATTGGATGACTGACTAACAGACTGATAATTCACCGTGCCTTGCAGCATAAGATCCATAGGGATGGGAGCATGTGGCAGCAGCTTGAACATAAAGATCAAAGATGTAAATCAAACTTGTCCTTCAAAATTCGGAATTAAAATGATGGAATACCATCCAAAAGGACAGGTTGGATGTTAATATGCAGAGAGATTAAAAACCTCTTAGACAAATGGAAGAGAACTCCCTCAAGTGCTATTAAGCAAAATGGTGTGAATATAATATTCTGGTGAAGAATACTGCAGACAGAAATATGAGGAGCCATACCTAGAGAAATAGCTGTGTGTTTGCTTTGCTCTAACACTTTCCCTGCAAGCATTTGCTACTGCCTGTTGTGTCTGCTGATTTCTCCAGGGTCAGCTGGACTCTTGGACTGAGCTGTTGCAGACAGCCCTTTGCTCTCAGAGCCCTCTGCCCTGTGCACGTAGTTAAGAGAGTTTCACCTCGCAACGTGCAGGCATCGAACGGAGCAGTTTTCCATCTTCCCTTGCAGCCACTCCACTCAAAGAGGGAGCCTAAAGCTACTGATCTTCTGTTGTGCGTGGAATGAAAATCAGACAAGAGAGAAGAAAGGAGAAATCTAATGATAGTCAAGGGATACCGTGTAAGCCTTTCCAAAAGGTAGAGAAAAAGCAACAAGCATCGCATGAGTAAAGACCTGAAGCCATAAAACAAACAAACCCCCCATCCAACCAACAAAAAACCAACCCAGACCACCCCCAAAACACTTATATGTTGGATATAAAGAAATCTATTTCTAAAAGAAGGATTTTAAAAGCAGCCTAAGTCTGGGCTGTACTCCCACCGTTCCTTGATTAAGAGCAGCGCTCAAGGATAACAAGCAGGCTTGTGTTGTACATGGCCTTGTAAATAAAGTATGAGGGAGATAAACTAACTTTTACAACTTTTCTGGGAAAGCTGGGAAATTAATGGAAACCACCTTAGCCCTAAGATAGTTTCTCCCAAATTACAGAGTAAATCAATTTACATAAAAGCCCCGCACTGCTATTGTTAGCCTACTTCCAGAGCTCCTGCTTCCTTGTTTAAAGTTAGCCTGCACCTCCAAACCACACTGCAATTTCTATAGATGGATTCTTTCCTCACTTTCCAACACCATTAAGACCCTCCAGGATGTGTTTTACCATCCTGCTCATCCAAACCTCCCACAGCAGCCTCATATATCACCCCACCCCTCGAGGCGTGTGTTAATTGACCAATAAAACACACCTGTAGCATATTAATGTTCTAATAAAACACTCTACATATTCGGTAGATTTTGTGTTATCAGTTCTCCATCAATTATTTATTAAGAGCCAGCATAATAAATTATCTGCTGAGCAAGGTGCAATAACATGAGGACAAAACAGTGCAAAATACATTTTATCACCTCCTCACTATGGTCGCAGTCTTTGTGGCATACTGCATATTTATAAGTGCTTGAAGAGAGGTTAAGATTGAACTCTTCAGCTCTAAATCTTCATACTCAATTCACCAAGAGATTACTTTGTTGAAATTAACAAAAAACAGGGTTTCTTACAGTATTTGCTTGCATCAGGTTCTCTTAATTTTAGTGATTCCCTTCCCCATAGAATCCAGAGGTTCATCCTTTGGGAGTCCTCCTTAGCTGACTCTGCATTAGTGTTAGTGAACAGAAATATTTCTGCTAAAAAGATGCCGTAAGTCCTTTCAGGACTAAATTTTTTTTCAAGTTTCAGTAGAGAATATTTAGAGTATCTTCAAATACGATTAGCTCATATTTAAAATGAGCGTGTTCCATCCCCAAAAAATTAAGAACCAGAATGGACTTCAATGATCTTGTCAATTTTCAAGAGGTGCCCTAATTAGGCTGAAAATACTTCGGATTTTCAATAAATATTATGGTTAAATCCAGATACAGCAGCAGTCAAATAGAAAACAGATAAAGGCTTGAAATAATCACTAAAACATAACTCTTACACAATTCCCGATTCTTTTCTCCAAGGGGAAGTTAAAATTCATGCTGCTACAGTTTGCAGACTTCGATGATTAAAACACAGCAGATCCCTTTCTTTCCTCGGTGTTCTTATTTATTGCTGCCTTTACAAGATAAATGTTTCATGAAGTTGAAAAGAATTAAAATCAAGACTTACAGAAGTGACTGAAATGAAAGGAGAATCAGCAAAAGCATGAGTAAAAGTTTAAAGATTATTCTGTTGCCTCTTGTTGAAGGAACAGTTCTTATGTTGATGGCAAATGAAGGATACAGGAAAAAGGAAAGAGCTAGAGGTATGCAGAAGTTAAAGGGGAGAAAATTATCATCATTGTTATTCTCAATTCATTGTGGACATCCACGTGAAAGCTCCCAGTAGCTCTAAGAACAGTGAAAATCAAGGTGTTATTCATTACTCTTCATGGAAAGAGAACGTTCGTCTCCATCACCTTCAATCCACCACACATTGTTCGTGCCACTAAAGGGTGTCTTAAATAAAGTAATGGAATGGCTGCATTGAAAACAGAAGAGAAATAAAAGCTTTTATTTTCTAGTGGGTATTCAAATGTACCTTGAGGGTCACATTTTTATCTGTAATTTACTCAATGCTTCATCTCTGTGTGATGGAAATTACTTCTGTCGAAATTTTGCATCTGCAAACATTTGCCCCGCTCACGTGGATCACTCAGACCCGAGAAACTTAAAGTGCAGAGAGAAAGTTACACTCAGCACACACACAAGAATCAGCCTTGGCCTCTTCAGATATATCTGCAACAGACTGAGGGGAATTATCCCACAGCAGAAATTGTGTTACATCATGCAGTACTAAACAAAGGGTTTCTTCTTGTACGAGAGAGGGTATAAACCATATTCTCTGCCTAAATATTAATCAGTTTGAGGTTGCACGTGCAAATTATCTCCCCAGATGTCTCCAGGAAGCAGAGATGCTCGAGAAGGCAAAGCTGCCTCATGTAAAAGTAAGAAGAAGCAGGAAGATCTGCAAAATCTCACAGATATTTTAATTTGCTGTTGGTGCAGAACGCTCAAATAGGCAGGAAAAACCTTCCATGATGACAATATTCAGGGTGTTTTCTGAAATGTCAGAAGCAAACATTAAATAGATCAACAATATTTCAATGTAACTGTGCAAAACTGGCAGAGCCAGGCATCAAAGAACGCCTCGAGAAGAAGGAAGCCAAATGTTCTACTTTCATCAAAACAAGACAATAACTCATTTCAAAAGTGTAATTTCGAGGAGATGCAACAAATGCTCAGAAAACAATATTATGGGTTTTGTAAAATATGTGGGATATTTTCTGCAAAATCTAGAAATTATAATTTCCTCGGTAAAGGATCAAATTACCATTTTCATTCAGAGTAATAACAAAGAGCTTCAATATTACATGTCAAAAACAAACTTACTTTGCACATTCAACCTAATTTTATTTCCTTGTTTGTTTGGATTTTTCCCTTGAATATTGAAAATGCACCTATGAAACTTGTCACGTTTTATACTGCATACAAAATTAAGAATCCAAAACAAACACAGTCCCGCTGGGAGTTACGGCATTGCACACTGGGTCTAAAATTATTAAAGAGTTAACAATAGTGCAGTTATTAGTTATATTTTTGAATAATATTTTAATAATATTCAGCAGGTCATAGCTTAGAGTTTTATTATGAGAAATAATTCTGAAGAAGAGATTATGGCTGCTAATTTAATTCTGAAAGTCACCTGAAAGGGAAAAAAAAAATATTTCCTCATATCTTCCTGATTTGCTATTTTTCTATGGCTTTAAGACAAACTGGAAAAAAACCCCTAACTTTTCATTAATTTTGTAGTTAGTGAGTAATGAAGGTTTATACTGAAATGGAAACCGAGCAATCTAGAACTGCCTCTTTCATGATATTTAAATCTGCTCTAGAAATAAAGATTTCAAGTGTGAAATACTTCAGAGAACTTGCCCATTAAAACACTTATTTTGATATTAATATTTTTGACTTCATGCTTTGAGTGTGCCAAGAATAGCCATTTGAACTGAGAATAAATAATGACCTGAATCGCAGGATTTGTGTTTCCAGATCCACAGTCCTATTTACCCTATCAAAGAGAGAGCAACCACTCTGCAAATTAATTTATAGGTAAATTAATTATGCTGCCTTATATCTTTCATAAAGGTCCTAATTCAAAGATTTTTTTCTTTTCCTTGTATTTAAGAAGTTATTTGTGAATAATAGTTAATTATTGATAATTAACAGTTCTATTTACTTAAAAAGCTCTCAGATAGCATCTAAACCAGGATGAAAGTGAAGTGAGGAAATAGAACTCTTAAATCAACAACTGCAAAATAATTTGTTCATTTCCATGTTATGTGGAAGAAGAAGTGTGGAAGTGCAAGGTTTGAGTCAGTTTTCTGATATCCAAAGTACAGCAAATCAGGCCTGTTTACAGACTTTTTGTCTCTCCCTCAAATGTAGATTTTTCTTTTCTTTTCCCTTTTTTAATTATATCCGTGCCATTCTTTTGGAAGGTGCTCATATTGCTCAAATCAAATACTTTTGTTTCCCCCCTCACACCTTCTGTTTTATCTTGGTTTTTTTTTTTTTTTTTTTTTTTTTGCCTTAGAATGAGGAGTTTTGATCCATTAGAAACAAAAATCCCAGGACAGATTATAACAGAACAAGATATTTGTTTGCTCTGGCTTGGCATAAAGTGAAGCATGTGAAATTAAATCCTGCATTAACATGAGAGCAAAACATGTCTCAGCATGGATTTAAACACAGCGGATCTCGTATTTCTTTTGTTGTCAAATCCTTTTACAATGGTATTTTAGGACAGCAAATTTTAATAGGATAAAATGCTACAAAAGAAACAACATCTAAAATAAGAACAATGGAACTCTAGGAAAAAAACTCTGCGCCACACAAAGCTATTTGACTTCTGGCTAATATTTATCTATGATTTCCATGGGCTGTAGAAAGAACCAAGTTATGAATTAGTAACAGGATGATTATTTCCACATGAAACACGTCTAGGAAGCTGGAAAAGCACTAAACCTCTTCTACATTCTGCCTGAGTCAATATTCCCCTTCTCCAGACATTCCAAGAGCATTCCAATGGTAATGGACATCAGTACAACACAGGGCTGAGCATCACAACCAGCCATAAGCAAAACTCCCAGGAAAAAAATGCACAGCAATATCCATTCAAATTCATCAGCACATCTGTTCTTATTGAGAACTTCTGAAATATTGATTAATTCTTTCTGTTTGCTCTTTCACGTCCCAAAAATGGAGCTCTTTCCCTTTGACAGCTGACCGCACGTTTGTGCTGAGCTGCCATATTTCGGAGGGGAAGAGCTTTGCCCGGGGCAAGAACCCTTCAAAGAGTGTTTGAACCTCACCTGAATAAGCCCTGGGGACAGGATGACAAGGAGCTCCCGTTTTCCACAGCTCTGTGTACATACATCCATTTATAAGTACAAAATGCATCTATAAATCTGAATTAACACAGGGAAGAGGGGCTATGAGTGCTGACATCTGACTGCAGCTATCTGGATGTTAAGAATCTGTTCTGAGTTAGTCGTGATCTGTGGAGAGAAAAAAAGCACCTGGAAATAATGTCTGGGGGAAAAGGAACCCCCAGAGGAGGCAGGTGGAGCTCGTGCTGTGCTGTGAGGAAGTCCAGATGATTTACTCAGGTAGACACCTCACCTTGAGATGGGTTGAGAACTTCCAGCTGAAATGAAAGCCAAAGCTGCTCGCCCCGACAGCATTCTAAGATTAACATGTATCTTTTCTTTGAACCCAAGATTAGCTTGTATTTTTAGTTTAAAATTCCGTTTAAAACTCAACAGCTTTATTATTCTACAAAGATGAATCAGTTATTTTAGTGTTTGATGCTTCCTGTCAGGTATAAGAAATTTTGGAATATACACCCTTAGTACTTGTATAACTCTGCTGCAATCCTGCTGGCTGTAACCTTAACAGAATGCAGGACATGGCCTCAGTAGGAGTTGTGAAAGACAAATTCAATATCAAGCTTTAGGAAGCCAATGGTTGGATTCATATTTGTAGTAAGAATGAAGTAGATTAAAACATAGTGCAGTTAAAACTAAGTGCACTAACAATCAGCTACTACTTTTTCAGAAGAAAAAACAAATAGGAAAGAAACACCTCAGCTATTAAACAACAAATAAGACTTTGTTGAGAAAACCAAAGATTGAGTGCAGGGGCAGTGGTTATGGTACAGCCACGGTTCTGACTCCATCACCTGGTCCCAGGGGGCTCATCCAGGCAGGGCTGTTGAAGGGAAGGAGCAGAGAGGGGACAGGCAGCACTTGGCCTTGCAAAACCAGCACAGCCTCAGAACGCAGCAAACTCTTCATCCCTGCCAATGGGACAGACAAAATGATGAGTTCCAAGGGCACCTCTGGCCTGAATCAATTCATATTGGTTATGAATCATTCTGGTTAGTACAACAAACCAGATGCAATTTTGGAGAAAATAATCTGTTTTTCAGATGCCTCCACAGAAGCTGAAGCTGCCAGAAGACTGCTGTGCTGGAGGTCTGTGGGTGGCTCCATTAAGCTGTGTTTAAATTTACAGGTCCCAGTCTATTGACTGGGGCTTTTTTTCTGATTAAAAATGTTATGTGATGAAAAGATCTCTATGAATCTCAGTCATTTCTCTCAGTCTGAAAGTTTAAAAAAAAACTATTAAATGACATTCCCATTGGCTGTCCTGGACGGGATGCAATGCCTCCCTACCAAACACAGGCACAGGTGTAAGGTGGGGCTTCAGTCCATGACTCTTCTGTCTGGTCTTGACAGTAAGTTTTGAAATCAAATTCCAACTTTCCTCTATTAAAGTTCAAAAAAGAAAATACAAGTAAAAATACGAAACCAGTATGATGGAATGAATAAGGCACATTTTCCTGAGCTGGCACAGTGGCACACTCCTTCAGAACAGGCTGCGGAATTCTGCAATCCCCTCATTGCCTCCTGAGAAAGAGCCCAGAGTTGTAAGAATCAGCTGTGCCTTAATCTTGCTTGTATTTCCTTCCTGTGAGCAAATGGAAAGAGTGGGATTTTCTCTCTGCATTCTTGTATTGGTAAAACCTATAATTAAAACAGATTTTGAGGACTTCTGCTCAGTGCAACTGGCTGTTATTCAGAACACCCTTAAATCTGAGACAACTTCTCCAGAGTTCAGTCAATAAAACAGCTCCTGGCGAGCAGCAGGAACCTGCATTCCCAGCTCAGTGAGCTGTCAGTAAGAAATGGAGGTTATTAGATGCCTCTGTTATTAGAGATTACACAAGTGGCAGAGAAAATGACATCCAATTCATGTTGCTCCTCAGCTCTGATATTCCCCTCTCTGCAGTCCTTGTGAACACGTACAGATAAAAAATTCAGTTGGCTTGGAAGACAAAATAAGGATTTCATGTGGCCAATATCAATGAAATGTAAGAAAATGGTGAGACAAGAAACCTATTTCCCAAGACTTCAATATGATTCTTTAATATCGCATTTCATTTTTAATATAGCACTTACATTATTCTGAATCAGATTACTGCATCACATCTACTTTTAAGGCTTCCAAAAGCAAAAAGCTAGAAAAGCCATTTTTCCTGTGTGCTCTGCTTTTGGGGATGCAGAAACACTCACTGAGCAAAAAAACAATAGATATTTCTTTGTATTCCCATGTAGTGAGACCTCCATAGTCTCCTGGATTCCTTTTCGAAGAGAATAGGTAGATTGACTTTTCACAAAATTTAATGAAAACACATTGTTAAGAATGGAAAATCAGGAATTCTTGAGCCTTCTTCTGGCCAATACTCTTTTCCCATCTTATTTTGCTGAAGCATCATTCCTTGGAAACCTCATCAAAACTTTACATACTGCTGCAGAAAGAGCGTACAGATAATCCAAAACCCACCCAAAACACACACACAACCTTCTTTTATGTGTTTTTTATTAATCAATTTGTGGGATCCACTGCTGCAGTGTTGTAGGCTACGTGGTATGTGGGTTTTTAAAAGCAAGCACTTGCACTGAGGGCAGGTGTAATGCTGAAGGTTAAAAAGAACAATTTCAGGAATACTTTCTTTGGGAACCTCTAAATTCAAACCTGAAGCTCTTACTGAGCTTTCTGATGCAAGAGCTTGCACCCAGGTGTGACCCTGAATGTTGATTTCCAAGTTATGAGCTAAATTCAAGAGTGGGGAGGAGAGAGGAGAGAGAATTTTCTTTGCAAATGTAGCACCTGACACATAACTCCAGCATTTCCTTCATCTGAAACAGATGAGTTTGATAATGATAGAGTAAACTGCACCGAATGTGCTATGGAATTAATAATACCTGCTCTCTAAAAAAAGGGGGTTTATGGGATTATGGCTCCTGGATGTAAATATCTGTTAAAAAAAAAAAAAAAAAAAAAAAAAAAAAAAAAACAAAGACTGTCCCCCCAAAAAAAAGGGGTTTTTTGGGTTTTTGGCTCTCGAATTTAAAATTTTTTAAAAAAAAAAAAAAAAAAAAAAGAAATAGAAAGAAGCAGATGCTGCTCTCAAAAAAGAATAATTTGGCTGCTTCACATGACATCAATCAAAGCACTTTTTTGAATATGCCAAAAGGAACCAGCGCTCATTCACTACAAACTGATACCAGGGCAATGCGTGGTGGATGTGTAGAAGATGATAAACTGTGAGGGGAAGGTTCAGTTCCGGCCTTTCCTGCAAGACTTTGGAAAGGAACAAACCTCCAGAAATAATGGATACACTCTCCTGTGTGAGTGCAGGGGGGGCTGGGGCACTACTCTGATTTTTGCCTCGCTCCTCCAGCCTGTGGCTTTGACAAAACTGTGAATGCTTTGATATTAGAAAAGCAGATAGACATAAAACATCATCAAGGAAAAATAAAAATCTAGTGTAAAAGGAAATAAAATAAGTAACTCGATCTGCCTGGGGAAAATTATTGAATTAACATACATATATAAAGAATTCAAATCATGAGGAACAGTGTTTGTGCTTATTTTTGGAACCTTTCATCCTATTATAAATATGGCTATGCTTAATTAAGTTTGAAAACACACTTATAAGGAGAAGATGAAAAAACTGCAGTTATTACCCATAATAAATTATTTTAGATGCCTAAAACCCCGTAGGACTGATACAAAATTATGGTACCAGAAATTTTTGAGCAATGACTTGCAAACAGAAAGTGAAGAGTTATATAGTAATAATCAAAAAACATTGTAAAGGGCATAATGTATACAATAAAAAATAAATGAGAAACGTATATTTGCAGGAAAAAATATTCTGGAAAGAGAATAAACTGGAGGAAAGTTATATCTTTTCCAAGTTAAATAGAATTTTTTTTCTCTGAAAAAACAGCATAAAAATAGTTAGAGACCTCACCTTCCTGCAGCAAGGTTGTACCTGGTATTAACATGAGTGCACTCATTACAATCCAAATCCAGCAAAGATCTAAATCTGTTCTTCAGCTTCAGTGACAAGTGACTTCCAACTTTGTTAGAGCTTATATATCTGCATTAAGAGTATAAACAAAATTAACTTACGTATTTGGTCACTCAGAAAACAGGTCAAACTTTCTCTCTGTAACCAGCACAGATGAGAAAAAAAGGAGACTGAAACAGTAAACCCCAATAAAAATGGTTTCAAATCAATCCGGAACTTATTAATTAAATTATTGAAATTATTATTAATTACTTGTTATTATTAACAGACGCAATGAACTGGCAACAGATGGTGTGATAGAGTGAAAAGGAGATTAATTTCATACACTCACTTTTGGCAGTCCTGCTGCCCGACCAGACCATCTGTGGCACATTAGGAACGTTCGGAGCTGCGCCGTACGCATTGCAAAGATGATACAAATTACTGGACTCTTTGCTTTTCCAGCCCAAAACCCGTTCATCCCTCATGATGGCAGAATTTTAAACAAAGAATTTTTTATCATATACATTCTGTCGTCTGCTCTGCCGCTGTTTCCGCGGCACTGCAGAGATTCTCCAGGATTTCTGCAGGATTTCAGCTGAGCCGAACTTTCCAGCTGTGGTCAACCTCCAGTTCTTGCTCACAGCGCGTTCTCCACTGCTGACAGGAGGAGTTTAAATTTACAAGTTGAGAATTGTCTTTACTTTCTTTTTTTTCCAAGTGAGAATTCCTAATCTGCTTGCAGAAAACTGATGAGGGGATGAACGTCGTCGTCCCTGATGATTCTTACAATTTTGGTCATAACAGCATTTAATAATTGGACATCTGTTTTGTTTTCCTTCTGCTTTGGGGTTTTTCTATCATAAATTGTAAATTATTTTGTAAAAAGTGACATTTCATGAGGCCAATCCACCTCCATAACCCTCTTCACCTTTGCTACAAATATGGGTGTATCATACACACAGAGATGAAATCTTTACCTTTACTTAATACATTTTTAATGTTAAAAATATAATTCTAATGGAGACACACACACACCTGTATGACAGGGTTTGGGACACAGAAATATGCTCAGAAATCTAGATTTCCATAGAATGGGGTCATTGTTGTAATGTGATAATTTCAGGGGAAATTTTAATTGACTGGGTAAAAGACTAACGACATCTGTTTCCAGTGAAATAGTCCGGGTTTTTTATTGCAAGTCTGTACTCTAAATTGTCCTAGATAGTTTGTCCTAGGTAACATACACAAATCCATCTGCCATGGCCATCAGAGGACCCAAAATTGCCACTTGTAAAAACAAGGAACGAGGAGCTGGATGTCAGTGACCCAAAATGTGTGAGCCACAGGCACAGAAGGAGATTTTTCTGCCCCTCCTCACTGTCCCATGAAGGAAGAGAGGAAGGAATGGGCTAACAGAGCATGTGATCATTTTGTGACTCTGGAATTTATTGCTGTGTTTCTCATGTGATTTTTAGAAATGCTTCCACAGAAGTAAAGGGACATCCAAGCAACATTGATGACTACTCAGTCTTTCTAAACAACAGATGAAAAATGCCTTATTGTCACTTTTTTCACCGTCTCCCTCCAGTCTCTTCTCTTTACACCGTATTTTTCTCCCACGGTTTTCTACTCCTCCCTCTTCTCAGTTCAGTTCTAAAGGCTCAGTAAAGCAGCTCTCACAAGACCTCTGTGAATTCCTTCCCAGAAAGGCCATAGAGACAATTACCTGAGACAAGGTCGTTGTGTGAGCCTGAAAGGGCCGTGTGTTCCATCTTTCCCAACTCAGCAGTGGGTGTAGGAAGTGGATTTAACACCTGAAACAGAAACTACTCTCATCTGCTTTGTTCTTTTCCCTCTGCTTCGTGTACATTTAGCTTGGCAGAAAAAGGCTTCAAATCAAACAAAGAAACCCCAGTCTTACTCTTATTTCTCCATTGGAAGAGTCAATTCTACAACTATTCCCGCTGTCGAAGTGGGACAAAGGAAGAGAATTAAGGAGAGTTCTGTGCTTAGTCCATACAAAAGCTTGCCTTTGTTGAAAGGAGAGAGATGCTATTAAAGTGTAAACTCTAATACAAAAATCCTAATATTGTAGCAGCTTTTGTTTTATTTATCTTTAATAAAATAATGTATTTTACATTAAAATTTTTTTGCCATGAAACTGCACTGGTTAAGGTATTTGTTAAATTGCTTATCAGAACATGAAATTTTGCCTATTATGTTAGAATTGACAGATTTTTAAGAAAGTGTTTTACTTGTTCTCAGTTTATAAGAGAGCACACAGGACTTCAGTGGTACAATCCCTCTGTTCTCTTATTTTACTGCTAAGGCAAATCTGAAGATATAAGAGCCAAGAAAACAATTGAAAAAAATAAAGGTTTTCATTTCCTCCACACTCTTTCTTGCCACTAACCAGGAATCAAACAGAAAATTACAAGAATTTAACAAGGCATTAATTTCAAATATACTGGACAGTTAATTCCTTATTTAAAATATTTAAATGCCTAAGCTGAATATAGGAGATTGATTGAGCTCTTTCCAGGAGACATTTGAGTTCTCAGGTAAATTCTCTCTGTTTCTTCAGGAAAGGAACACCCAAAAGCACTGGTTATGAGAAGTTGACTGCTCTGGCAGTCTGATCCTCCTTTTATTTCCAGAGTATTTCCAAGAAAAAGGCATTTTTCCTGAATTCCTTACTGTGGCAGGTACATATGGTACATACAAGTAAATATGTGTTGAAGATATTGACAGCTGTGTCCAAGAAAAACAATTCTGCCATGAAAGTGAAATGTTTTTCACCCACTTTGTTTAAGAGAATCAAAACAAAATCTCATGCAACGGAATTTTAGGACCAACCCTAATTTCTCTTGAGATCTAAACCAAAATAATATAGTCTAAGCTTTTCTTCTTTTTGTTTAATTTAGAACAACGCTGTTTTGCAGGTTAAAGTTTATTGCACAATGCTTTGAAATGAAACAGCAACACCAAACTAAAAGCACAATTC
The DNA here is from genome assembly GCA_013398015.1 of Oreocharis arfaki. Classification (NCBI taxonomy): domain Eukaryota; kingdom Metazoa; phylum Chordata; class Aves; order Passeriformes; family Paramythiidae; genus Oreocharis; species Oreocharis arfaki. Next base: position 235,772 of record VZRR01008711.1, on the reverse strand, counting down.
TTCCACTGTGTGCTTTCAATTTCCTTCTTCCTTCATTTTTGACTGAACCCATGTCTTGAATTCAGTTTGAACTCACAGATTCTTTTGATTCCCTTGAAACTTCCTTTTGTTTGCAAATGAGTTGCTCAGGCAAATTATGTGCCCCAAGAATAAAACGTATTCACTTACAGACTGCATTTCTCACTGAGCAATTAACTCTTTGTTCAGGGAAGCGTGGTGGCTTTGAGCAATTTCTTGGTAGCACCTTCTTTTGGACTACTCAAGAGCCCAGCAACTCCTGCAAGACACAGTGGCACCATTCATCAGCTATTTCCACTACTCCTCCTCCCACTCTTCCTCCATGCACTCTTTTCATGCTTCAGAACATCTCTGATTCCCTCAGTGATGTCTCCTTGACCTTGGCTCTATACATTATCTTGTCATCCCTTGTCTTGTTTTCTCAACATCCTTTCTTGGGTCATTTCATCTCTGCTTCCTGTGCTGTGCACTGCCAGGACAGACAAATGCTGATGGGCTTGGAACCTGTGAACCTTGCCATCCTTTTGGTAAAACGAGATCAAGGTTTGACTGGTTTGGCACCATAATTATGTGAGGTGGTTGTGCTTCAATGACTAAAAAAAGATGAAACAAATATCTCTGGAGGCATTCAGAACTGGAAACAGCCACAGGAGGGACAAACAGCAAAATTTAATTCCCGGACATGTAGCTATTTCACAAATAACCACAAGGACAATTTGCCTTCCCAAAGTCAAGAAGTCACATCAGTTACACCTTTTTTCACTGCTAGTTCCAGCCCTAATGCTTCAGTATTAGTAAACCAGGAGTATTCCAGTGACATAAAAATAGTTCACAAACAGCTAGAGATTGGCTCATTTTCTCAATAACCTTTTCTAAAGTCTTACTTCTAAATGGCTGGGGGACTGCCGTGCAAGCAACAAGCTCCTGCTTTATTTCTTCGAATCAAAGAAATGGAGCAATAAATACGCAGCAACAAAAACTTCTCAGTCAAAATGTGAGATCACAAAGGTGTGAAGTTTGGGAGAACTTTTTGTACTTTTTCTCCACAGCAGGTCCCCTCCACAGCACAAAAAGGTGATGCCATATCACTGTCGCTGTCCCGCCTGGTCACTGGCCTTTAGTGTGGCACTTCACAGTGCTTTTCCCAGATAATGTCATTGCTTCTTGGTTTATAACCCAAAATATCTGTTTTGTCAGTAATTCTACAGTACCTATCTGTAAGATCTATTTTATAATTCCCATATATGTGTGATAACCAAAAAGATTTCAAGTTTGCCACCAAGATACTCAGAGCCCACTGTGCCAGCCAGTCACAAAATAATGTTTTGGTGATTTATTAGCTTATTCCCTATATCAAAACTTATTTTCATTACCATGTCAAGTTTCTGCTCCCTATTGGTTCTGCAGCCATCAAGGGAACTGAATCTAAGCTAAATGAGTAATTGAATTCGACACAGCTGTCCTAATCCATTATATTGACATCAGTATTTTAGGGAAGAGATGCTTGTTAGGATAGTGAGTGGCCTGAGCAGAACGTCTCCCTGAGATAAGCTAAATTTTGCCCATATAGATGATGTGAACCTGTGCAGGGTTTTTTCATGTTCCATCCAAAGGCAGCTGAGTATTTTGGTTGTATATTGTAACTATTCTTGCACAGATGAATAAGGAATTAATAATTCACTTTGTAATGGAGGAAATCAGTTTAGTGTTAGAGACACTAGCTGGTACCGCAGGATGTTATTGCTAAGGAAAGCCTGATAATTTTGCAGCACTACCAGTTGGGAAAGTATTTTTAAGAAGTACTTTAAAAGTATTTTAAGTCTTATTCTGATGGAGATAAAAGGACCAGAGAGATCTCACAATCTTCTGTGAACCTTTCCCAGTTTGCCCTCTCTTTTGCTCTCTCTAAGGCTGGTTTTACTGGTTTTTGTGCTTAAGGGGACACAAAATGATGAGTGAGGTGGGCAGAGAGCAGGGGCTGGGATCTCAGACAAAGTTTGGGACAGGGAGTTTGCAGGGCCTTTGGTCACCACCCAGGCTATCTCTCTGATTAAGCATTTGTTTTCTGAATGGGTTTTTCACAGAGGAAATTTATTCAGTGAACTCTTGGAGAACTTGTCAAATTCTCTTCTTATTCTCAGCAGAAAGTTCATTGCCATGCATTCCACTTATATTTCCTCCCACATGCTCGTATACGTTCTTTATCTCCCTTCGAATTCCTCACTTTCTTTCAATTATTTCTTTATCACTCTAGTTTCTACCCTAATTTTCAGAGCACAGACCTGGTTAGGCACATGGATATTCACTTATCTAAAAACTAAGGAAATGAAAGTTCCAAAGACACATATGGATTTTACACCTATGGCTCTTCCACCTTTGAAATAGCTTCTAAAAAACCCTTAGAGTGATGATTAAAGAAATGACTACGGAAAAAGTTTGCTAATTCAAGGGAAACCAAACTAATTTCAGAAGAAAGGTGTACACCAGTGGATTTCTTGTATTTTGAGCGTAGAGCTCATTATTAGCCCTGCTATACAACCCTGTTCTACGGTGATTTGAGTGTACTGTGGGATATAAAATCAGGAATTCTGTTTCTATCTCTAGCATCCACTGTCTGCATGGTCCCACACAAGCAGCACAACCCCTTTGGAACATGAAAGCAAAACTGTACATTATGTGCACCCGAAGAGAAACAGCGGCTTGGTGGGATTTTGCTGTTTATATGAGCATTTAAAAGAGAGAGGCAACACTCAGATTTTATTCCTTTTCTCATATATGCTGTTCTCCCTCATCAAACACTTCAAAAACTTGAAACTCTCTGTCTTCTTATATTAATGGCTCCTACTGGGAAGCTACTTTTTCTAAATGTGTTCAAAACAGATCATTAGCAAGTTTGCCAAAGGAGAACCTATGTTGAGCATCAAGATTTTATCTCCCAATAAAATATATTCTACCCTCTCATTCTCAATCAACACAAAAAAAAGAGCCTTTCTTTTTTTATTATTCCACTTTCTTCCCTCCAAAATAATTTTTTAAAAACGTGAGAGGAGCCAAGACCACACAACAAACTTGTTGATATCCTCGGCTCAGACCGAGACATCCTCCATTGACTTCTAGAGTGGGACAGAGTTTTCCTGGAGTTAAGTCCTACGCAGGCGACATCACAGCATTCCTGAGCTGAGCCTTGACAACTGCAGGGGTTGGACATGCTAGATTTGTTACTCCAGAGCACCAGCAAAATGGCAAAAGGTGAATATTGACAAATAACTGTAGACTGGAGACCATGTGCCATTAACATTGCTTTGCTGTTTGACAGAAATGGCCAGGGGCACATATTGTAGAAAAACAAACTTTTGCACTTTTCCTGTTCTTTCCTATTTAGCACAAATTGACTTACCCACTTGGTACAAAAAAGCAGTATTTTTTATATAACAAAAAAACCCCGCTTGCATATTTCATGCAGCTGGTTTGTAGGGGGATTTTAGTGTGTTCGTTATCTGTTGGTTTGGGGTTTTGTTTCATCCTCTCCCCTGCCCCCCCCCCCCCAAAAAAAAAAAAAATCTTAACTCAATCATCAATAAACCAATGAGGTGCAGGAAAATGTCCTATTCTCCTTCACTCCTGATTTCGGTGCCACAAAGTTTAAGGCTAGGGCTCTTTTGGTGAAGTTAGAGTGAAAGTTATCCTGATTTTCTTTAAAGCACAAAAGAAATGAAGTTGCTATCAGTTTTAGAGTTGTACACAGACATTTATTTGATTCACACATCTAAGGTAGTCTTTTCCTGTGACAGATAGATTCAAACTCTAAACTTTCCATTATTCTGAGATGGCCCTTGGTATTGTGCAGCAAGCTACACTTACAGCATCTATTACCACAAGTTGCCTTTAACAAAATACATCCATCAAGAAAAAAAGTGACAGATCTGCACCAAAGGATTCCCAGGATGAGGATATGAGAGGCATCAGTATTCCAGCAATATTTGTTTGGTTCCTTGAAATATTTTTCTCTTCTTAAATATCTGGTTTTTATAAACAGGCTTTGTATTTTCATGGGTTCTCCTATATCTCTTTGTAAAAATATGTCCTCTGATCTTTCATTTATCTACCAAGTAGTAGATAACTTATAACTTTACAGATATTCTAATTCTCCAACCCCTTCTGACAGTCATAGAATCACAGAATGATTTGTGAAGGGACCTGAAAGCCCATCCAGTCCCACCCCCCTGCCATGGGCAGGGACAGCTTCCACTAGACCTGGCTGATCAGAGCTCCATCCAACCTGGCCTGGGGCACCACCAGGGATCCAGGGGCAGCCACAGCTTCTCTGGGCACCTGTGCCAGGGCCTCCCCACCCTCACAGGGAAGATTTTTTTCCTAAATATGATCTAAACCTCCTCTTTCTCAGTTTGAAACCCAGCAAGACAGCAATGTAGAGACTGAAGGCTAGGCATTAAGTTTTCCTTTGCACTTGTGGCACTCGTGGTCTACAAAGATACTGACTGGTGCAGTATTTACCTCCTCAGCTAATCCTGCTTCTCTTGAGAGTTTGTGTAGGAGTTGCATGATCTGGCAGTTATATAATCTGGCAGCTACTTTAACAAGTAAATAAGAGGCTATACCCAGTACAGAATAAGAAAAAGTTTTCCACTTCCAAGTATCAACACGGTCAGAACTGATTTAGAGGAGGAATCAGGATGGTTTGAAAGCCAAAAAGTAAAACAAGAGAAGACTCAAAAGTAACCCATCCTCACTGGATTCCTTAATTTCATAGTGAGTCATCCATGTCTCTCTGTTTTGGACTAATCTGAGTCCTTGCTCACTTTTATACCTGTATCAACATTCTTTATCTTGTATCTATTTCTGCCTGTCGAATGCCAACCCCCAAATTAGATGCTGTTTCCTCATCTCAGAAGCTCACCTCCCTGATATGCTGCAGAGGAGGAGAAACAACATATTGTGTGACAACCTGGCATCGAGCACTGCTCTCTTCGAAAGGAGCTTTCCAAGCTTGCTGCCTTTGCAAGTGGCTGCTCCAGCCAGATACAAAAATGCAGAGTGAAATATCATATGAATATTAAAGGGACATAACCTTTACCTGGTTAATGCCATTATTTATTAAACTGGTGGCTTTGGCAGACAATTTGATGTCAGGTTCAGGGATTGCTTGGACCAATCTAAGTGATACTCAGAGGCCAACAGAATCCAGTGAGGCTCAAACTGTGCTGAGAAAACTGATGTCCAAACATTCAGATGCATTGTGCGTGGCCAGGAAGACATCATGAAGAACTTCAGACAAGGCTCATCAACACAGTAGCTCCCAAGAATGTTTTTCCTTTGTTTCCATAAGTCATCCTCACAGACAGAGGAAATGGGATACATTAGACTAGTCAGAAAAAGAGGTAGTAACTGAAATTTTGGTTAAGGTCTGAGTCTACTATATGAAAGCAATGTGAAAGTCTATGCTACGCTCAGGCAAGAAGCAAAAACAAGTTTCTGAGTTTTTTTTCTTTCCAGATCCCAGTTCTCAAAGTTACAGTCAAGCCTTTGCCACGTTTTGCCCATCTGTCTAATGGGCTCTAAGCCTAGCCAGCACTGGAATGAAGTCATTGTCATTATCCCCTTGCTGTAATTGGCATGGCAGGATGGAGCAGCGTGTACAGCCTTCTCCTGGTGGGAGAGAAAGAGGGAAGAGAAGCCGGAGCAAGTGAGCCAGATGTCACACAGACCCTAAGAAGCGTGCTGGGATCCAGAGGAGGAGTGAACAAGCTGTCTGCTTTTGCTACACAGAAGCTGTTTCTTCTCATCCTCCGCTGGCTTTGTTTTCTCCAATGCACATGACTTTGTTCATCTCGTTGGTTTTGTACTTCTGACCAAAGCTGGTGTATTTAGGTAACTGTGAGCATGAAACATTCCTCTGGTAATGACCCTGTCCCTTCTCATGTGCTAGACACCGATGTTGGCAAGAGATTGTGAGGGAAAAAGATGGTTTAAATCTTTTTTAAGATTGCAGTACAGGAGCATGAAAGAAAGAACAGGAGTTAATAAAAAGGGAATGACCACTTTATTTTGACAGTTTCCTTATCTCTGTCAAACTTTCTTTGGTTTATGTCTATAAGAAAGCCAGATCCCACTATGGTTGTAGGATAAAACATTTCATACTTGATCTTTAGACCAAAGAAACTGATGCAAGAAGCAAGAAGGAGGAGATTAATTCAATTTGGTGGGATGTAGTACAATATGGCCCTGAAGTACACTAGAACTTTGAAGGTTGAGTGTCCGTGGTTGAATCAAACCATTTGATAAGTTGGATGAATCTCAGGGCTGCAGTGTGCCTTGATCTGTGACAGCCACTGGCCTAAACCCACAACTCTCCCAGACCTCCTGCTGGTTTTTACCCTCCTCCCACTCCTTGATGCTGTCTAGGTAGGTCAGACTGTTACCAGGAGCCCAGGCAGCATGGAGATGTAGGACACCACTACAGCAGATTGGAGCTGACCATAAAAAAACCCAACAAAACCCCTGAACAAAACAAAAGAAGAAATTATATTGCAATTTCCTTGATGGTTCTGTATGAAACACTGCTTTTGGTTCCCTCCGCTTTTAGATTTCAGTTCTGGCGTGTAACACCAAGAGTTTGTTTCAGATCTCAGCAGAAGTGTGACATCCATAAGCATTTAAACAATTCCAGAGTCCTCAGCCCAGGATTTACAGTGTTTCCATCAGCGTTTCTCCAGAATCAAAGGTGAAAGAGAATTAAATAGGTTCCAGATGGACAGGACTTTAGCTAAAGAGGAAAAGTCAGAAGCTTAAACCATATGATAGACCTAGAGGCAACTCCAAAGCTGCCAGGAGCTGCCTTTGGAGTCTGCCAAGGAGACAGATGCCCATGCCAACAGTGCAGAGATTGGCATCATTTATATCACATCAGCTCTCCTGCTGTCACGGTGCCACAGAGCAAAGCACCAAGTCACACAGTTAATATTTAGAAAAGAGCAATCACACTGCATACATTTAGATCATATATCCAGGAACAGTTTTCATATTCTATTTACCCTTTTGGATCTTAAGAATGAAAGCATGTTCTTGTCTTCCTGTGTTCCTATAAAGCTCTCAATGAAACACGTATTCGTCAAAGCATAAAGTAAAATTAAACCTTTAATTTTTATACCTGTGCATAACTTTGGGATAAGTAATGATTATATAAGTGATATTAATGTGAAAATTAAATCTTCCACTTATAAATGAATTATTCACAAGAAAGTGTTGGGGTTTGTTCCTCCTTATTTTCACCTTACAAAACCTGAATAAGAAGTGCAAAACTGAAGAGATATAAACACACTACACTTACCTAAAAGCTGTTTTCCTTCAAGTGGATTCACACACTGTTCCTAACTTCATGCTCTGCCACTTGGAACATCTTTCTGTCTGAAAATAAATTCTGCTCTGTGTGGAGCATCCAGTCTAACCTTAGGCATCCAGCAGTGTGCAACTGTACAGATGTATTACAGCAAATATTCACATTACACGCTGTGGCATGGCACTCGAACAAGTGCAAGCTCTTGCGTAGAATTTTGGACACAAACTGGTTCAAGCTTGCCTTGTTTGGAGATCACTGTGCTGAGACTTCAGGTTTGATCACGCCGTCTGTCGAAAGCTCACAGTTTCATGGGTTTCTCTGAACGTACCTAATCATCATCTGAACCCAGCATTAGGGCGAGGCTTCTAAACAAAGTGGGGTGCAAATAGATGGAAATCACTGTTCCGGCACACAGTAAAACAGTGACTTCATAAAAAGTGCACTGCAGCCCTGAAATGCTTCCGTATCAGAAGGATTAACTTTGTTCTCTACAGACACCACACCATAAAATGTGTTAAAATCTACCTCTCCCTGATTGAGAGCCCGAATAAACATTGACAATTATTTAACAGCTGTTTAGGCAGCGTGTTTACATATCCTGGGGACTGTGCCATCCAAATATTGTGATTTCATTAAGGAGCTTTGCCCTCAAGAAGCTCAGGGATTGAGACTTCTGAGGGCCCCAGAGCAACGTGATAATATTCCTGCTGTGCTACCTGGGTTTCACAAGGGGTTGATGTCAGGCAACCTTGCAGATGGTTTACGACTGCACAAGTCCTCAGCAACACGGCAAAGCAGCATGGTCCTGAGGAAAAAAACATAAAAACAAATGTATCACCCCTCTGTCAGACACTGCACAAACAGCAACAGCACAGGGCTGTTTATCTGAGCACTTTCTGATGCATTTCTTTGGCTTTTTTTTCCCTAACCATCAAACACTCATTAAAAATCCTGTGTTCTCCAAGCATCAGACAACTCAGCATCTTCACACCAATGTGTTCTTGCTGAATGCTGGCATTCTCTTCACATGCCATGGAAAAACACAGGTTTGCTGCCAAACTCTCCATCTCTTCCCATGGAACTAACCGAACCTGACCTGCTGACTCCCTGAAAAGCTCTAGCGCCTGCGTCCCACTTCCCTCACGGCCACACATTTTGCTCTTAAATCCCTGTGCACTCTTGAGAGTCTTTTGATAGCATTTCAAATATGCATTTCAGTTCCTCAGGCAGATCAGCACAAGCTCTCAGAGTGAGCTGTGACTGGAGAGCTGCATGGCCGTGCCAGCTGGAGCCCAGATAAGGCCTTTGCTGGGTTTATCGGCATTTGGGAGAGGCAAAGGAGCGGTTTCAAGAGCTGGGCTCAAGAACTGGGGAGGCCAGATAATCCTGAGCAAGGTGTGTTTGGGATTAGTATTTCTGGCATGAATAGCTCTCCTCATCTGCCAGCACAGATCTCACTTCAGACCCAATATACGTCTCACTTTATATTAAAATATATATTCACTCGGTCTCAGCACGCAGATTTTTCCCCTCAAGATATTCTTTACAGCATGTGCACCATTCTGAATGCAAAAAGTATCTAAATCAAATATATATTTTGCAAACACTGTAAATGTATAGAATCTGTTTTTAATTACATCTACATAACATATTTGAAAAGAATGTAACGTTATATTTGCTTAATCCAATCAATTCATATTCAGCTCCTTTAATGTGGCACAAGTTATAAATGAGTGGATTTAATCTCTCCAGAGTGCACATTATCATTCTTTACAAATGATACTGTCCTTAAAAACCACAATATTTTCTCCAGTACTAAATATGAAACCAATAGTTCTCTTTGCTAAAATTAACATCTGTTTTCTCCATGAAAGCAAACTAAAAAGCTTATTTGTGTTTCAGGAGTTGTGTTGTTCTGCTCTCAATCACATCAGTGAAATGAGACATTTGGCTGTTGCTTCATGGAAAACAACTTTCTTAAGTCTTACATCTAATTCTAAATCATACAGCATGAGGAAATTACAAGTAATAATAATAATAAAAAAAAAAAACAAAAACAACCCAAACAAACAAACACATGAAAAGCAGAAAGGATGCTATCCATAATGGTGTGGAACAGATCAGTGTCATGGAAATAATAATGAAAAAAAAGACACTAAAAAGGCAATTCAGGTACTTCTGTTTCTTTTTTTCTGATTGCAAGGCTAAGAAGACATTAAATAAGACTGATTTAAATATAAAACAAATGGGTTATTTTCCCATTCCATCTTGCATCCATTTTCCTGTGGAACTAATTGCCATGTGAGCCTGTGTAAGACCAGCTAGAAAAAGAAGTACATGTGTGTTCAAACGGGGTAGAAAACAATCATAATGGAATGAATTACAAATGTGTAAATTGATATAAACTCCTGCCAAAAGATCAGTCACTGACTACAAGAGATTCCCATAAGAGTTCTTTGTTGTGCCATACAGTATATTTATTCTGAAGTACACAGAACTGGCCACTGCCAGACAAAGCACTGAAAGAGAGGCACTGCTGGTGGATGATGATGTTAATTTAAACTGATTTTGGGGTGGTAAGTGGAAGAAGAGCCAGTGAAAGTCACAACACCCTTTCTTTTCGGCCCCTACATAAAGTCACAAACAATTTTCCTTTGGTCAGTGAAAGAAACACAATCTTTCCAGTCTTTAAAAAAAATCCCATTTCATTCTGATCTGTGTTTGAATATATCAAAAGAAGGAGTTTGAGAGAGGGGTTTGCCCAGTTTCAATAATGAACTTTTTATCAGAGCAGCTTTAATCCAAAGTCTCCATTCCATGCACAAACTTCACCTTTGCAATAACCACCTGGGTCATTGCTGGGGCAGGAAAAACATCTCCAGCCTGTGATATGGCCTCTCCTCTCCTCTCCTCCCAGTCAGCACCACAGGAGCACCCTGGGCAAGGCTGGTTGGCTCCAGGGACTGGGACCTCCCTGCTCCTCTGCTCATCTCTCCGAGCAGGTATTGAGCACAAACAGGCACTCGTGGAGGGTTCTTCCTTAATTAACGCCCGCAGATAAGCCCCTGAGGTCACTTAAATCCAAGAGGTAAACAAGTCCAAAAAGTAAATTAAATATCACAGCCATTCCTACCTTCCTTCTTCCCATTATCACTCAAATGAACAAAAGCAAAAATCTCTGACTCAGGCAGAGCCAAAGTTCCCTGAGATCCTTCTTCTTTCTCCACAAGCAGCCACAAAGGGATGTCCTGTGATGAGAGGGAGGCCAGGCCAAGCACACACAGCCCTTCCTTTCCAGGCACGCTCAGCCCCCAACCATTTGCAGCTTGGGAGCCTGCTCGGCTCCACATCATCTCTAACAACTCTCCCAGTACTTCCTGGGCATGAACTTGCCTGGGCTCTTCTGAGGCACTACAAACATAGCCAGGAGCCAGAAACGAGAGCTTTTGTAGCTTCTGAGATTACAGGGCTATAAAGCTCTTGAGTGTGACTAAATCCTTGCCAAACTCTGGCCCCTACCGAAGCAACAAGAGTGAATAAAGTAGGTCTTGCTGGCTGGAAAAGTCTAACTCTGGTGTTTCATTATTTTATTATTTCATGTTCTCATTGGTCTTTGCATTGCACCTGGAGAACCGTGTCCTCAGGCAGACCGAGAGCCCTCATTCTGGTGTGTATAAATCAGAATAAACCAGATTTCCCAGATCTGCTTTTGTGCAATTATGATGCAGGAGCTCTAAATTACAGACAATTTTCTCTGCTCTTGGATTCTCCAGTCTTAGAGCTGCCCAAGAGGTTTAAACGGCATGAGAGGGCACACGTAATATAAATAAGTTAACACATTTAGAAGACCAAAGCCTTTAGAGGAGATAATATAATAGTTTAAAATACATATTTGAGGATGATATTTACTACGGCAATAAAGAACTCGTAGCCTGCCATTACTGATGTGGAAGGTAATTCAAATTGAAGGGTAGTTCTGCTGTTTTGCTGAGGAAAGTAAATTCTACACAGATAATTACAAAGTTTCAGTTGCCAAACTATTTGTACAACAAGATAATTTTTCTAGGAATTCCTAGGAGGCAAAAAAAAAAAAAAAAAAAAAAAAAAAGAAAAGAAAAAAGAAAGAAACTCAGGCTGTCTAATCGAAATATGAAACTCCCAACAGGAGAAGAAAACTTCAACCTTCCAAATATGAAACATATTACAAAGCATTCACACTTGAGCAATTGATAGGATGGTTTAGAGAGACAGCCATGCAGTCAGCACAATGGATAGCCTTGGGGAAAAGAAGTATATGAAATTTCTGTCCCTTGAGGTATTCATTTTCTGAGGCTGGAGGAGCAAAGATCCAGAGCTTCAGACCATTAAGAATTCCAAAAAACAAAAGAGTGATTAGCTCATATGAAGAAAAGTTTTTAGTCTGAATTTCCTTATGAATTTTCAAAAGGAAAAATCTCATTTTTAATAATAGAAAAAGCAAGTTGCCTTATTTTAATTGAGGTGTTGCTGCTCTCTGTTAGAAATCGTGACTGATCTTCCCATTTGTAAAGTACAACACGGTTTTTCAACAGATATTGGCAATTCTTTAGGGCCCAATGCAAAGACAAAAGCTTTTCTGTTGCCTCCACAGGTTTTGTATTAGGCCTTTAGTAAAGTGAAATGAAACAAAATCCCAGAACACTCACACACGTTGCCATTTATCAAACAGCCAAAGAAAACTGCAGCAGCAATCTGAGTCCCAGGCTTTCTGTCATTTCCAGAGAAATAACTTCCAAGTGGAATGCAGGATCAAATTCAAACACTCATTGTACAATAGAGGGAAGAAATATGACACAGCACTGGGCATGCTATGAGCAATAGGAATATTAGCTGTGGTCAGACAGGGAAAATATGTAGCTCTCATCCCATATAAAACCCTCAAATGAACCAAAATACTCTCTGATGTCAGATGCTGGCAGGTGGATGACTGAAATAGGATTTTTTTTTTTAATCTCAAGGTCAGCCAATACATCTTAAAATTTAGATAAAAATTCTCTTTTGCCAAAAAAGTTAAATCTCATTATTCTAATTACTGGAGATATTCTACTTCCATGCTGATGCACAGATCATTTCCACTTCACTCCTGTAGGATTCTTGTCACCCACCTTTGATGGAAGAAAGGGAAGGAATGTAAGAATTTAAGAACAGATGCAAAACACAAGCAGGTCCCTGTGGGAAAATCTGAACACTTGAGGAAAGAAATATGCAAAGACATGTAAATTTTCTCTATTTGAAGAAGAGTTTAGGATTTAGAAATGAAGACCAGATGCTACTCAGTTAGGATTCCTGAACTTGCATTAGGAGTTAAAACTTTGAAAAGATTCCCATTTCAACTTCTAATTAGGGATGGTTCCACTGCTCACCTGTATTTGAAACTCATTAGATAAAATATTTAATACTGCCCAAAGACAGAAAATGAAAGATTATTGATACTACAGCTAACTGGCACAGAGAAAGTGATACTCATACCCACATCAGCCAGTCTGGATAGGAGTCAAATCACTGAAGTTGTGATTAACATTATTGGGAAGTATAAAACAGAAGAGTAAACACCTGCCCTAAAACAAAGATTTTTCTTATTTTGGTTTTCAACTCTTTTAAAATTACATTTGCTTAAAAGCATCAGGCTATTTGGATTCTCACTATAACAAAAATCTCTTCATCTAGAATAGCTTTAAAAAAGCTAATAGAAACTTCTTAATAGTTTTTGTCTGCTCATATCTTCATTTTTACTCTAATAAAATATTTAACCGAAGAAATGTAATAATTCCACATCGTACTCACCCTAGAGAAATCACTGGAAACAAATACCACTGCATTTCTGTTGTACAGAATTTGTAAGATTAATTAAGATTAAAATTTAGGATGAAATGCTACCAGCTAAATTTTTTTCTCCCCAACATACTCTGATTTCTACATTATGATTAAAGTCCTTTTGCCATCCTTTAAAGCTGAAGCCTGGGAGAAGCTATTCTCTACGTCTGAGTTTATGAATCCAAAATAATGAAATCATGCCTTTTCTTGTTTTAAAGCCTACTTGATCTCCGAGGATTGAAAAGGAAAATCAGTGGGCCTTTACTGTACGGCTTTCAAAAGAAGACACAGAAAGTGATAGATCAGATGCTTGATAACTGGAGGATTGCCAGGGAAGCATCCATATGGCTCTCCAGATAATGTCTGAATGCCGTGCAAGTTTTCCTTTGATTGGAAAGCCGACAGTTTCAGACGCTGCCCTCGCTCCCTGGAAGTTGCGTTAATAAGACTGAAATCAGAACAAGTTTCCTGTGCAAAACATGTTCCCATTTGGCCTGGAGATCAGAACGTTCAGCAGAGTTTTCCAGGCTCTTCACAAGTCAAGGAATTCATCTTGCTGTAAGAATAAGCTGTCTCTGGAAAGGCCACAGCATGGAAGCAAGAAAGGTTCGGCTCTGCTGAAATACGATGGAAATATGCTCGGATTTAAGCAGGTTCTGCAGCGAGGTGTTTGTGCCCTGCAGCTGTTTGCAACATGGGCAAATATCAATTTATTTTAGGAGTCCCTTGGGTCTTGAATGGCAGATCAAATGCAGTGTTCAATTCTGCAAGTGAAAACGGGCCCAGTCTGACCCTTTTTTGGCACTCTAGTATCACAAGAGCATGAGAGATGTCAGAGGAATTTGGGAGTGCACAGAATCCCTGGAATTTCCTGTTCAGGACCTCTGGGTGAGAGGAGAAGGATGTTTGAGGAAGGTGAGGGGATCTTGGCATTACTGTTTATCCTGGTGGTGGGATCAAATCTGTCTGTGGATATCTTTTAGCTGGGATGTTCGAGCTGTCAGTGGCTGAAGCACCTTGCCGTAACTGCTGGGCATTGCTGAGATTGTTTCATAGCCGCTCAGGAGGGCAAAGAGCTCATTTCCCACATCTGAAAACTCCTCATTGCCAGAATGAACATACTGTTTACTAGATAACACTTTCATCTTTGCATTTTTAAGCTGGATATCATCTCTTTCCACCCAGACCTCTGTCCATATGCGCAGATCTCCCAGAAGCAGAGACTGCAGCAAAGACTATTCGCATTTCAGGCATTTTTTGAGATTATAGGAGTAAGAATGCAATACCCTACTTCAAACAAAGAAGTTTAAATGTGATTAAGTGGCAAATTAATGAATGTAGCAGCATCCAGGTGACCTACTGACTTAAAATTTGGCCCTTTTAGAGATCATGTTTGAAAAATTAAGTCTCTGCTACCTCTAGGTGACGAAGTTTATACTTTTGCTTTGGTCTATGCTTTAGATTCAGATGAGGTGTATCAAACACGATTCATCTTTTTTTAAAAAGCCAATCATTTTTGTTAGAAACAAATCCAATTTGTTTATTAATCTCTCAAATATGTCAAATGGATTTTTAATTGAGAAGTAATTGCATTTTGCCTTACACAGTCTTTGCTGATTTCATAAGCTTATCATCAATCCTGTGGTGATTTCTCACCTGATAAAGAAATAACATTATCTAATTAATCACATTGTGTAATAACAAATCTCCTATTTAGAGGTACAATAATTAGGTTTGGAAAATGCCAGGAAAACAAGAAAATTATTCCCCAAGGTAGAGGGATTGTTGGTTCTACTTGAAAGGAAGACACGCAGTTTGCAAAGTTGATTAATTAGTTTTAAGAGGATCTCAAAAAGCTCGGTACTTTGAAGTCTGCAATCAGTTTGGAAGAAAAAAAAATATATCTGTGCTACAAAGATACCTTGTACCAACTTTCAAAATATTATCTGTGGCAAAACACAGCATTTGCTTTGCTGTAAGAAAAACCTGTTTTCACTTTTGGAGACACAGTATGATAAATTTTGGCAAGCCGAGTGATTTCCTGTCTCTGATGCAGTTGGCAAGGCAGAAATGTTAAATAAGAAGCTTGCCTTGAATTTACATCCCCCCTCCATGCAGTTTCAGCTGCAGCAGCTCAGAGTAAAGGAGATGCTGGTTCAAGGGAGAAGTCGTTTTGGACAAGAGTCTGTAATGAGTTGCACTTAGAGTACGTGGTCACTCTCCACCATGTGCATATTTTTATCATTCCTATTAGACAGCCAAAAAAAAATGTTAAAAGTCTCTATAGAGCTCATTTTGAGACCTGTGGCAGAGATGAATAGAGAGTTGAAACGAGTGATTTGAAGCTGACAACCTCAGCAAACTGTGGTTCAGAGAAACTGTGAGCAACACAGCTGTGGCATCATGCTGAAAATATCCCCCCGTCTGAACATATGTACCAACCCCGAGCAGGAACGATGTCCTGGGGGGAAAAGACAGGGAAAGAACACTGAATTCTGACAGGGTTTCTGAAAAGTCTTTTCAGTATAGAAGCTCAAGAATCCTCCTCTAAAAAAGCAAAAATAGAGTCACACACAGAGTAGTTGCTGATTTCACAAAGCTGTTTTGAACCTCTATTTCCCCTTTCTAAGGGCACCATTTGAATAAAAACAACTCTTCTGCCTAAATCAATCAAATAAAATACTAAATGCACATGAAGAAGAGTTTCAAATGAGTATCTGGAAGAGGAATAGAAAATTATGGATCAATAGTTTTCTATCATTTGCCTATTGGAAAAGTTCTTTGATAAAAGGACTCCTTATTCTGCCCAGCAGCTGGCCTGTCAGTTGAGCTATTCAGCAGTAAGCACATGAAAAGAAGCTGAGATTGCAGCTTATTTTTACTTGTTTAATAACTTTCCAAAGACCTATCCTTCTCTCTAATGTATCATATAGTTCACTGAAAAGTAATAAGCAGCAGCCTGAATTCCTTAGACTTTTATTAATTTTGTTTTTTCTCTGCTGCTATTTAGAAATCTGCCTTTTCTCACTTCCAAAATTCTCCTTTTTTTTTTTTTTTTTCCCACTTCTTCAACTCTTTCAATAGAGGCCCCCATCAGCCCATCTTGACAAGCTGACCCTCCCTCACAGTGCAGGACCCTGCTCTTGGGGGATGCAGCAAGGCTGTGCCATTTATATGCTCTGCCTCTGGAATTTCATAGCCTTCCCTTGCGTGTTCTCAGGATTAGCCCGTCCTTAGCAAGAATTCCACGAGTCCTCCCCATACACCACCATCAAAATATCCACTACTGAAACCAATTTTCATAATCTGCCGAATGTCAAACAGAAAATGGACATAACAGAGAATTCAAGTTATACAAGTTCTAAATCAGCACAACCCTCGGTTCCAAAACTGCCTTTGGGTACTTCATTTCTACACCAATGAAACTCTAGAACCAACAATTTCATCCAAGAACTCCTCATGTTTTTCCACAATCCATTTCTCACTGTTTAATCCTAAACATATTTTTCTTTCAACCTCTTCTGTTTCAAGGGCAGACTCCTTTGGAAGATCACAGAATTGCTCATAGTTTTAATGTTAATTAATTCACAATATTGTTAGATCCACATGGAGAGTCAAATTCTTCTCTTAAATAAAGTCTGTGACTTTGTAGCTCACTATTGAGTGGAGGCCAAGCCTGTCAGTCACAAAACTCCTTCTGACCTCTCTTCCATGCCTAGAGGAATTCTCCCAAGGCAGAATAAATGTTGCCATTAACACTCCCAGGCAGATGCCTGTGGATTTGAGAGGCTCCATAACTCTATCATATTACAAAGCCTCACAGACTTTCTTCTTTGTCCTCTAAAATTTACTCTTTCTTGAAACTGAAGATAGACTTGTCATTATAAAACATCTTCCTCTTACCCCCCAAGTCATTCCTTAGTCTAAAAGAAACTATTAAAAATCTGTGCAATTCAAAATATGACAGTTATTTTTAATACTTTGCAGGAAAATCTGAGGTATCACAGATGTAATTTTTTCTGCTATCTGCACGCCCATATGATTATTTTAGCTGATTGTGAAAACAAGAAAAATATTTTTATAGAAATTCTTCAAAATACTAAATTTGCTTTTCATGCATTATAACTTAACTGGATTAAAAGTACTAGTATATCAATTCTGAAAACAAGGCTGACCTTAAATAAATTTTTTCCTCTGCCTTGCAACAGAGTTTTAAAGAAAATCATCTTTTTCACTACTTGTCACAGAGAGAGTTTATCTGTGAAATATTTATTCCATTTCTTCCTGATTATTTCACAATCCCGAAAAAGAACTATTCATGCAACATTATTTCAGTTAATGTAATCTGCAAATTCCTGCTATATTTCATTCTACCGAGTAAACATCCCTTGACTTTCCCTCTCGTGTCACACACTCCAGTAGCTGTGTCCTTGATGAATCTGGATGGAAATTACTTACGAGATGTTAGCATTCATCATATCTGCTAATTTTAAACTTTCTCTGCTCGATTCAAACAACTCTGCATTCAGCTATTCCTGATACCCATTTATTGGCAAATACAGTAGTCCCTGGCAGCTGGCAGCAGGAATTATACCTATTTATCCTAAGAAGGAGCCAGCCCTGCAAAATGTAAGAGTGGTTGAAAAGCAGGCAGAGATGACAGAGGTGACTGTGAGAACTGTAACAAGGGCTCAGATTTCTGGACAATTGATCAATTCCTGTTGTTTTTAATCAGCAGAGTCTTAATAAACATATTTTTCCAAACTTAGAAAAATAAAAGGCAGCTCTCAGATTCTCCATATGCACAGCTAATCCAGGTGTTCCTGCTGTTTAACAGCCAGCTCTGTACTTTATATGCTCAACCTCCCACCCTCTCTGCTGTAAGCACGGGCACTGCACTCTCCCCTCAGCTCGAAATGCTGAGCATCAGATTTGAGGTGCTGGCTGAAAACAGGAGGGCATCATCCGGGATTGCCAGTCTGCTCCAAGTGCTCCTGAGTGCTCACACCTGTTTTGATAACAAAAAGAGAACATTTCTTATTTCCCAAATGTTTAATATGGACTGGCTGCTCAAAGGTGCTAGCTCGTAAATCCATTTGCTTTTGCATATTTCAGTGTTTAAAAAAAATGCTTATTTTAATATTTGAATGAGGATATAATGAAATTTCCCGTGCCTGGCCACAGACGCACCTGCAAAACTTCATGAAAGTATTGAAGGTTCCAAATTCATTTATTTTACTGGCATGGCAGACAATTATGATGGCACAGGGTAGGAAGGTTTGCTTGTCTGGATGGGGAGTTTCCCCATATTCCGTGAAAGGACAGAGAAGTTCTGGAGATACAAGTTATTATTTTCTAAACTAGTAGCAATTAAACTAAGATGAACTGGACAAGGTTTTGTGGCTCCATTTTGCTTCACAAATGAAATTTTACTGTAAGGATTTGGCCAGAAGGTTTGTTGAGGGTTTTTTTTTAATAAAAAAATCAAATGTTTCTAAAGATTAGCAACACTCTCATTCTTCTCTGCACCTTATTCTACTGTTCTTTCTACTTATGAGTTCATACATACAAAACATTTCACTGTTCAAAATGGAAATTAACTATATCTATGAGAAAAAACCAAAAAAAATCCTAATTAGTGTCCTGGAAATACTGAAACTTTCGAATCAACAATCAACCTCAACTCAAGTTGAGGTGCAGTGCAGAAATACACAAGGGATTTGTATTTTTTTCTTTTTCTTCTGTCCTACAAGAAGCAATGAAAATGAAGTGCATCACATAGCAGGGCTGGCAATCACCCTGCAGCTGCCACAGAAACATATATAAATATATTAAAAGTATATATATATATAGGTCCAAAGAAAAAGTTCCAGCTGTAAAACTGTACAGTTTGTTATTTCACCCCATCCTCAAAAACCCAACACAACCCCACTTAATTTCTGAATGTTGGCTCCTTCTTGATGAATGCCAAATCCAAATATAACAAACAGGCTTCGTAAGTGCCTCAGTTTTGTTCCAATAAATCCAACTTGGGGCAAAGGCTCCTGGCATATGTTAGTGCAGGGTTTTGCAGGCAGATGTAAGCACCCCCTGCGCCTGCAAAGAAGCCTCTGTGGCTGCAGGGGCCTGATGTGGTGCCTCCATTAATAAACCCTGCTGAGAGGCAGCTTTATTCGTGCAGACTCACACAGTTTTCTCTCAGCTCAGAGCTCCCACAGAAAAATCCCAGCTCTATGGTATAAGCTCACCAACGGTTTAAATTCACAAAGAAAAAACAAAAAAATAGAAAAAGCTCCATGTTTTTGTAGCCACGATATAGTAGAACCTGTAATCAGCTTGGAGAAGTTGTATAATTCCACCAGGCAAGTGCTACAAATGGCATCACTTTGGTACTTTAGAAAACTTACTGACATGAGATACATAATCGTATTAAAGCACATCTGTCTCCAGGCTCCATCTCACTGCATTTTATCTGTGTGCTACTATCTTCCTAATTATTAAAATAAAACAATTTTCATTTTAACATAATATTGAGAATGAGGTATATTTAAATATTATGACAGACAACATCAAATGTATTTCGTAATTAGTGCTGATCATTTTCCCAAACTTGCAGTAGGTGTTGTTTCTAGGAAGTTGGCTCATTGCAATCAGAAACAGTTATACATATCCACAGAGAGGTACATCCTCATTTAGGTGATGATTTGAGATAGATCTACATTATTTTGACCAGAAAACAACCCCACTAAGCAAATCCCAAACCTCACCAGATCACACTTTCTTCTCTCCGTAGCCCAGCCTAAAATTTTAACCCGTTACGAAAATTACATGTGCTTTACGTCCTGGGAGAGGGATAAAGCAGCTCGCTCTTTCCTCCAAACTGCCCAATAGGATGGTTTGGGAGTCCATTTCCCTTTTTTTCTTTTTAGAAAAGACTTTGTTTCATGCAATCAGGAATCTCTTAACACCCCCTTGCAAACAGGGGCCTTGCAATACGCAGAAATTATCGATTTCATGGCAATAAAAGAAACTCAAACACTCACAATGTCCAGAACCCATGGAAGGCAGTTTCTCATCTATCTATTTAATATTTCCTTTCTGCATCTATCTCTGCCTAGATAAAGAAACGCTAATCCAGCCCTAATACAGAATTTAACACGTGTGGACAACACGTTATGGATTGATTCACCCGATCATGCGTTGTGCGCTAATTAAAACCAGGTTTTCCTGTTTAATTATTGGTCTCTAATGACAATAGATGAAGACAAGGCTGTTTCTCCAGGAGCTGACAAGACAAGCTCCGACTCTTTGGCAGCACTGAAAGCTGTCATAGACCCCGTGCTTTCGATTTTCCTTCAAAATTATGCTGGAAGAAGCACTTCTGCAATGCCTTGGGAAAAAATAAAATAAAAGTAGTGAACATCTGCTGATATTGATTGTGAGAATCTGAAACTTTATGAAACCATAGATGGGATGCATTTGACGAGCATTTTTCTGGAACATTTTCAGACTTAGGCAAACAACATCTGTTAATATTGATTTTTGGGTTACACTGAAACTTTCAGAAGAATTACAATCAGTGGGTGACTGAAAAGTGTTGTGATATATGCTAGAAGATCAAATAGGAAACAAAGGTTTAAAGGGTCTGCTTCTCTTTAGCTTCATTAATAATCTATGATCTCTCCCCTTTAGAAGAAAATAAAAAGAATAAAGGCGAGGAAAAAAAACATTTGCTTTATTTCACACACTGAGAGATCAGAGAAGAAAATTAACATTTATGAAAGTTGGTGAGAATGTCTGAGGCGAAATGTTTCAGTTCTACAGTTGACACAAACATTTCCAAAGCTACATTATAGTAAAAAATAACTGAGTAAGTCCACAGAAGCGAAATCACCATGACAGTTGGAGAAGTCTGTTTAGAAAAAAGAAAACAACTTTAAAAAAAAATAAACAAATATTTCCCTGCTACTCTACAGCTTTGCTTTTGGCTCACAAACAAAACAAAGTAGTACATTCACAAATTGGAACAAGAAGGTTTCAAATTCCCTTTGCTGGTGAACATTCCAGATGTGGTTTGCTGATGCTGAAGATGTTTTTGTGCTTGAACTTTATAATTTTTCTATTCAAGGGGAATTTTCCTTAAAAAGTGAGCTTTTGGAGACATAATCAATTTACTCACCATTCTCTGATTTAACAAAAGATCCATTACAATTAAAGTGCACACTGAAATATCAACATATTTTGTTCCTTGTCTTTTTTTTATAGTTCTTTTTAAACTCCAGTTTTGCAGCAACTGGGCAGTCAAATATGTTGCATTTTATGCAATATTAGTAATGTACAAAACACTATGGTGCAGAAAATATTATGGGAAATAGAACAACTTTGTACAATTAACAAAAAAACATGGGTTTGAAGAAACTCTTTTCTGATGCATCTAGACTTGCCAGTTATCAAACAGAATTAAATCTCTTTCCAGTGACACAGGCAAGAACCAAATGGAACAATTGGTTCTTCTGCCTGCCTCCCATGTCCCTTCCAGTCCCAGATTAGACCTGGATAGAAGCACATAAAGATATTAATGAATCAGCTTCAGCCAGAGGTCATCCAGCTCACATCTGCTTTCAGGCTCTGGCAAAAGGCATCTCAACACCTGTCTGAAAAAATAAGTCATTTATTCACAGAAAATATTTCGGGGGACAGAGTATTCTATTTTATAAATGTGCTCTTTCAGATTTATTCTGCTTCTCTGTCCTACAGAAATTCTGTTTGTACTTGAGGGATTTCTTGCAGTCAAATCCCAAGCATATGGAGGGAGCAGTCAGTTCTATTTATCTTTCACACCATATGAAGCACCACCAGCCAGCCCAGTGTCTTGCTGGAGAATCTAAGCAAGACATGGGGAACGTTGGTAGTCAGGAAAAATCACTTGACAGCACCATGTGCTGCCTTCAGTGGAGAACATCTGTTTGTAAACCACCAAAACACTGGGAAAAATTCGGGATTTCTTGCTGCTGATAATCTCCATGATTTTTGGACTACTCTGTGCATGTATACACAGATAAGTAGATAGATAGAGAGATAGACAGACACATATATAAACAGACATTCTGCATGTCTGTATTCGAATATGTCCATCTCATCCCAATCGGACTTTTCCAAGCCCTGACCACTTTATTATATCTAATTTTTAACTCCTTCATTGTTTAGAACTTACTCATCCCCAGACAGAGCCTAATGTAAAACAAGATTCATCAACCCTCACTGTGTTACCAAAGAGGCTCATACCAGGACTTATAGACAACTATAAGAGGAAAGAAAATTGATATTTGTATTTTATGGGGAAATCTTCATTTCATCCCCTGAAGACATTCCAAAGGGCTAATTTGTGTAAAAAAAAAATCATAACTAAGGTCCTGCATTGCATGCTGGAAGACTCTGAGGAAACAGGATCACGGAGCATCTAAGAAACATAAGAAAGAAATGGCAGTTCCTAAATATTTGGGGAAATGCTTCCATGGTTCACAGTTCAGAGTGGCTCTGGCCATGGCCCAGGGTGTTTCTGAGGATCTGAACCAGAGTCAACACCGCACCCACCATCCTTCTGCTCTTCAAGCACTCCATCAGTGTGGAACCAGACAGAATTCCTTTTTTATGAGCCTAACTCTACAATGCAGCTCTTGCTCGAGTTAAGTGCTTTCATGTGGAGTGAGCTGCAATAAAAACCATAGACACAGGAAAAGAAAAAGCACATTCCCTCACGACAGCATTCTGCCCCCTGCTACACAGTGAGAACACAGTGAGGCCGGGAATATTCCAGGCAGAACAAACAGGCAAAAAATTCCCCCCCGCTGGCTAAAGAACAATGGGCTGCAATGTCCTCTAAATATGATATATATTTTACATATATATATAATATATATATATATGGTCACATTGATATACACCCCATATGAACCTACATACTTACACTGCCCTATAAATACATGCACAGACATTTCTGGAAGAGAAGAACATCCAGTGCTGTGGAACAAAAATAAAATGAGAGAATCAAGTAAACACTCCATGAGGGGACACTTTGTGCCTTCCCTCTCATCCTTGGTTCCCAGCAGACTGACCTATTGGTCCAGACACCATAAAAATTGAAGGATACAGCCATAGAAAACAAAAGCATTCCCTGTTTGATCTTCTGCTTCTAACGAGTGGGATCCATGCATCCTGAAAAGCAGAATTAATACTAATCACTGTGGTAGAGCTGGGGCTGCCTTTTTAAGCTAAAGTTCATGTGATTCAAAGCTGACCTTCAGAATTTCACATTTTGCATTTACACTGTGGATCTTATCTCAAAGAAAGGACATCTTTCCTCAGTAGAAAACTTAATCAAACTGAAGCCAAGAAGAATGCCTGTTTACTCAAACTGCTGCAAGACTTTTAATTACATTTGTTTAGCCTTTTATGGATATGAATGGAACAATGAAGTCTAAAAAAAATAGGACTTCAAACTGCTCTGTGCACTTTGTATGAAAGGGCTTCCTCTTTGGCTCAAGAACAGTTGGAAGCCTTATTGTATAAGGCTTCTTAGAGAGTAATTAAAATGCTTCTTGTCACTACTTTTATCTTTCCTAACTGCTCAAAGTGATTAAATAAAGACACTGAGTAGTTGGTATGAACCTTTTTAACATCAGCACAGGGAATGTTCAGCCATGTGCCTTTTGCAAAAGCCATGCACAAACTCCTTTTCCCCTCAGACAGGCTTAAAATCTGTTCAGAGCAAAGTGTTTTCGTTTTCTGGGTTTTTTTCCCTTTAATTATTATTATAAAAGCACTAAGTTACGTAACCATTCTGAGCTGTCCACACACAGATGTATTATAAAAGATTTACCAATCATTAATTATAACTAATGTCTTTTACCAAAATTCATACATTGCTTGACCTGTTCTCAAACTTGTACAAAATTGGCCAACCTCTGAAAAGTTATGGTTTTTTGACACCAAACAGTGTTTAGCTAGGTAGGGGGGAGTGTGTGATTGAACTTGTCCCATAATATCTCAATGTTTTGCCTTATATTCTTTCAATTAAGAAACAAGTAGCACCAGGCCGCCATGTATTTACTGAGTGCCCAAGCACCCTGAGTAAAATTAATGGGGTGAGAAGGAAAGATTGATCTTTTTTAGGGAGAGAAATTAGTTCTAATTTCTATTGTCTATTAAGGATTAATTCTGGGATTCTCATTTTCCTTAAAAAAGCTCCCAAAATTTACAATTCTCTGGACCTTCTGGCCTTGACAAAGTGTGATTCTTCATTCAAATCACTTTTCTAGAAGCACTTAATAACTGCTGAGGTTGAAACATTTAATGATGGGGTTATCAATATTAGTTAGGGGATAAACTAAAGGGAAAATTACCCTCAGTAGAAAAGGTCAAGAAACTCCTTCAGATGTTGTGGAATGAAAAAGTCCTACTTTATTTTATTATAAGCTTGTTTTAGTTGAATTTATTAGATTATATAGTACAATCAAAGGGCAGATAAAAGCATTATCTAAATTACTACTGCTGCCATCTTTTAATCAAAGATTTTCACTTACTCACCTGAAACTTCAGGCTCTCAGTCAGAGAATATTTGAATTAGTGAGTTTGTCTTACCCGGCATGAAGACAAATGCTGGTAACTCAGTCCTTGCCTAGACACAACCCCTGTCCTTTGCATGGCTCTACCCAAAAGTTAAGCAGGAGAAATGCAAGTGGCATTTAGATTCCTGCTGAGGGCACTGTGTTATCTGTCACCGAGATTAATGCAGCCTGCACGAGGCATT
Organism: Oreocharis arfaki; assembly: GCA_013398015.1. Taxonomy (NCBI): domain Eukaryota; kingdom Metazoa; phylum Chordata; class Aves; order Passeriformes; family Paramythiidae; genus Oreocharis; species Oreocharis arfaki. The sequence goes on along the minus strand of VZRR01008711.1, from coordinate 210,735 downwards.
GTGGTGCCTGGCACCTGAGATTTATAGAGTGTGCTTAATGAAGATATACGCTGGGTTTAAATGCTCCTGGACACTGCTTCCCCTGCTCCTCTCTCTGCTTTCCCAACAAGTACAGTTTGAAAATTATTTGAAAGAGAGACATCTTTCAGAAAAAAAAAAAAAACAAAAAAATTGAGCCACATGTCTTTTTGCCCACTCCAAATATTTCTCTTCCATGAGTGCTGACATCTGCATGCTAAGTATCTGTATCCACTGTATTGTTTTTAATTCCACAGAACCTCCCTCTATATTCTCTTCAAGGAATATTGTAAATATCCTCACTGACTGAGCTCAACAAGTCCCCATTTTCAATTGGGACACATCTGGCAGTTTGCAGCAAGAGGACTCCGCAACCTCACCGTGATTTGATCATTTCCCTGCAGTTCCTTGGTGCCACGGGGCAGAGCTCTACTGAGATGTGTCAAAACCAACCTGGAGATGTCCCATCAAACAGCCTGAAATAACAGTGCACCCCCAGATTCCCACTGGAAAGTATCTGGGTGTTTCACGGACTCAAAAAACCAGGGAATAGCTCGTACCCTGAGTTCAGTGTACACAGAAAAGGTCAAGGTATAAGGATGTGCTCTGCCTAAGAAAGCCTCAAGATCTCAAAGTGCTAAATAATAAAACACTGCTCGTTAATATCCCTTGATAAATGCATGAAATAATTCCCATCAAATGAAAAAAAAAATTCCCCTCAGAAGCATTTCAACCCGTTGCTTCAGGTTCACTGCGATTTCAGGCACGTGGCAACTTAAACATTCTTATCTTCTTATTTCCATGTTACATAGCAATAAGAAATAAAATCTTTTAAAAACACATAAAAATCAACAGAGAAATGTGTTAATCCACCGATGTGTCTCTATTGCAACTGTGGAAGGCAGTGTCTTTATATTCAAACTTTGGAAAAGTACAGCAAGAATGAACTCCATATACTGGAAAATAAACAAAAGAATAATACTTTGTTATTCTGTAACTTCCACCGAATAAAAGTTCTCAGAATGCTTTATGAATACTATTTGTGCCTTACAATATCCTTGATTTCTCTCATTTTTCTGCTGAATAAGGAGTAAAGAAGCCAAATATTATTGCCCAGAGGTTTACAATTAGGCACTCCCTAAGTGACTTGTGTTTTAAAACTGTTGAATTGCAGAGGGATGTTGAACGCAGGTCTGGGCAATTTAACTCAATTTTTACATTATTCAAACAGTTTTCAATTCATTAAATCATACTTTTTAAAAAGCTCATTGTGGTTTCCCAGTTCTTCTCAATACACCCATTCTTGTCTCTAAATACAGATTTCCCTTCACCACTCATGATGTCTTTGTTCAACATTTCATCGATGTGTGATTCTGACAAAACCAAAGAAACTGATTTCCTCAAATATTTCTCTAATCAGGTCTGGTTTGTGCTACTACATGGTTCTCTCATAACAGCTCATCTCCTGTTATTGTAATTTACAATGATGTGTTACTCACGTAAGCCTATTTCTCCTAAATCATTTTCCAACTAAACCAACCCTCTCTAAGAACATTTTGGGTAGAAAACTCCTTTTGAGTATGCCTGTCATTTAATTCTATTATGTGGTAATTTTACTATCCCCCTTCCAAACCCTCTCGGTGCCCGTCACCAAGTGATTTTTATTTTGAAAACTTGAGGCATCAGATCAACTTTCAATCGATTTTTTCATCCTTTCTCTCTTCCTGATTATCCCTGACTGCTGAACTTGGAATATTTTTTGTTGGTAAGTAAGCATTTGCAAAGGACAAATCACTTAGGAAATGTAAAGAGATGATAAACAAGGGGCAGTGTCAACTTTAACAATAAAAAAAGAAGCAAATGCAGTCAACCAAGCACAGAGCAGCTGCAACAAAAGCTTTTGTTATACCTGGGTGACACGTGAAGAACACTTTATCAGCTATCAGAAATGGGCTTTAGGATTTAAACCTTGCACCTTTTTTTGACCACAGTAAAATCTTCCAGACTGGTTTTCCTTTTGTTTTCTAATTGATGAGCACATAATGAATATCTTTCAAAGATCTATGGAAAAATAAAAAAAACAAAAAACCCTTGCAGACAACAGCAAATTGTGTCCTCTCCAACCTAGAATGTTCTTAAAGCTTTTCCTGTTGTTTTTGTGCTTTAAGAGAGTTATGGTCCTTTCCATAAAGAAGAATGAAAATTAATGTTCTTATTAAACTGAACTTGCCTAATAAAATATTTGTTTTATTCACTGTTATGAAAATGACAACATTTTGTTAAGTGTAGCATATCTGAAAAGCAGTTTCACCAAAATTTTTTGTAATTTTTTTGGATAATTGACGAGGAATCTTATTTACCTTTAGCTTGTCAATGCTTCTCTCTTCAGTGAAACTACTACTTTCAAATATCAGGAACATTTTTATCAAAACATATAGAAACTGTGAAAAGAATAAAGCCTGGTATATTTTGAGGATGATATCAATCAGCAACAATTCCTTATTCCTTCTCTGAAATTTTGAATTAAATTTACCTGTGCATCAGCTGGTAAATTTTTGTTTTCTTTACTAATCACAATGTTGTTTTCTGGAATCTGACATACTTGATTTTTAATGTAGATGGAAAAATGGGTGTGTTACTTTGCATTAGGTGTGCATGATGTGTTTGACTTGCTTGTCTAAGTTGTGCTTTGGTTCCATTTATTTTTTTTAATGAAAAGTGGCATTTGGAAAACTAATAACTGTGATAAAATTTGAGGTGCTTAATCACATTAAAAATTCCCTCAGTGCCATATTAACATCTTAGTAATTCATAAAATACTTTTTAGGTTTTAGGAAAGAAATTGCATTTTAATCAATGCTTGAATAAAGCCAAAAGAGAGATGGAGGTGAAGAGACTCCCTTCTTCATAGATCTCTCAGGCTGCACTTTTCCCCTTCCAGTTTGAACTCCCTTTTTCTTAGTTTTTCTACTCAAGATTTGTTTCTCATGCCATAGTACCAGAATTAGTCAAATCTGGAAGATTCTCAGTCATTAAAACTCTCTGAATGCGTGCAAGTGTGTGTCAGAGGACAGATGAGAAGGAAACTAAGATCAGAGTGGATGAGGAAAAATTTATGCGATTTGTGGTTGGATTTTGTAAAGTATTTGTTATAATACTTTATATTACATTATTAATTTAAATTTTCCTTCATATTGCTTTAACTCCTGGTATTGCCAAATGTCTAGAATTGGTAGGGAAAGCCTGTTGGCCAAATCATTCATTACCTACCAAACCCAGCAATTAACAGGAGCAATTAATTCCTTGCTGAATGCTTTAAGTAGGAGGGGAACATATGGAGCTGATATCTCCTGTTTCAAATATTGATCCACTCACTGAGCCTAACTATAAGTAAATAGTTATGCAGAAACCATAGGCATTATCTATACATCAGCTGTAATTCCCCCAGAAAATGCAGTATACGCTGCCTTGCAAAAAGGCAAGGACATAATCAGACATAAAAGTCAAGCTCGTGTGTCACTGATGCAAAGCAATGAGACTTTAGAGAAAACAAACCTGAGGAATTATCAAAACTGCTCTTTATATTTTCCTGCAGGGTATTTCATGTCAGCCATGAGTTCTTATTAAAAATCACTTTTAAAATTATGATATTTGAGTATTCACTTATAATTTATCATCTTGTTCATGGAGATGCATGATTAATGAAAGGAAACTGAAAGGTAATTGAAAAGTACTAATAAAATTTTATATATTGGATCTGTTATTTTTAATTTTCCAATGGATCATCAGAAATCCCCTTATCTCTTAAATGGAGTCTCTTTAAATGACCACAAGATGAATATTATAGGCTTCAAACTCTATCAGAGATTTCAAAAGGAGCAGGGCCTTACATATGTACAAGTCCTGTCAAGTATCTTTTCTGCTGCTGTCTTTTGCCCAAGAGAGCCTTTGATTTGATCTCAGTCTTTAAAAAAAACCCAAAAAGCCTTTTTATGTGAACTGCAGTACCTGGCTCATTTAGCATGAAAAACCAAAAGGATTTGGAAGCAGCTCTGTTTATCTGAACTGGAAGGAAATTAACTTTTTATTAAATGTGCATGTCTGCCAGTTAATTTTGCTCAGACAAATCAATCCTGTCTTGTATTCCTGTGGAACTTTGTGTGCAGACCGTGCAGAGGTGGAGGGGATGCACGAAAACAGGAGAGATGCTGAGCTGTGTTTGCTCCCCTGTACCAAACACAGCCCAGCAAGAGGAACTGCTTTATTCCCAACCAGAGCACCCTGAATGGCTGGAACAAGCCTTTGAGGACTCTGCAAAAACAACACTCCTGTGTTTTTCATTTCTCAACAATCACCCCCTTTAGAAATACACGAACTTCCATGAGAGACAAATAATGGCTGAGGAGAACAAGCAGAGATGAGCAGCTGGCTCGCTGGTTTTCAAAGCCGGCTCCAAAGCCAGCTCGGTAACAAAGGGAAAGGAATCCAGAATAAAGTGTGGCACAGGGGTTCCACTGGCAAAACACACATCAAAGCACACCCTGGCTCCAAAATTGAACTGCTTCATTAGCAGCTTCAAGGACAATGCCTATCTGCATACTGAGCCATCGGCTGTGTTATCCACAGTCGATCAAAGATTAGGATCTGAATGGTCAGGATTTTGTTTATGTATCAGTTAATTACATGTTAATGCTCGAGTCTGAGGCAGAAACGCTCCATGTTTGCTCACAGGAGAGACTTTCCTTAATCTGTGCTGTTCAGAGATCTTTTCCTGTAATTGCCATGCCAATGACTTTGGTGGACAGACACAGTTCTGATGTAGGAGCAAATCTGTTCTAATCAGGGCTACAGGAGGTAGCAGCAGTATGTAGTCAGTGCCTTTTTCTCCCCTTTTTTTATATACACATTCTATAATTATATAGATGCTGGGCAAGAATAGCTCAGAGAGCATTGATAAATCCTTCCGTTTATTCCAGCTGAATTATTTCCATCTTAATTTTAGTATCACCATGTGTGAAGTCTCAATAGCTGAAAAAGCTTTCCTGAAACCTTATTTGTCCCGTGGTTCTTCTGAAATCTGAGGTCGATATTCAGAATTAGCTTCATATTTACAGAGTTTGAAATGTGCTTTTGTGACTCGTGCAATCAAGATGCAATTTCACACAAGCTGCTGCAAACTAATAATGAGGTTCTCAGTGATGTGAAGATTCAACTGTCAGTTCAAAGCTTTCATTTCCGAGCTATTCCATTCATTAGAAAAAAGAACATTTGGAACAATGTTTGTGAGCTGCCTGATGAAGTATCCTGAGGGATGTGAGCAGAAGCAGTTAACGAAGAGCCCATCTACACAAGAACTTGTGTCGTTTGCTACAGAGGAACAGCAATGCCGATCTCTAATATATTTTTACTTCCTCAATTAACATCACACAGCTCTACACAGATTATTATCATTAGATTTCAAAGAGCTTTACAATGTCTACTGTCATCAGCCATCAAAAACACAAACCTAATTGTTCGTTAGTGGTGGCTGTTATGTTTATGCGGTGCCTTGGCAGTGGAATTTTTTCTACATGGTACTTGTGGCTACATTGGTCCCACTTAGTGACACCATTTCCAGGCAATAAAATATGGTCCTGTATATTATTCAAATAATCCAGGGAATGTTTCTGTTCTAGACCAATTTGCATTGTCCCAAATAATTATCAAACCCAGGAGCTGGAGTTTTCCAGTGACGGTAGCCCAAAGGACAGTCATGGGCAGCCACCCTGATTTGGAAGATAGGGACTTGATCACAGAATAAATGAGATTGGAAAACTCTCCATGCTCATCAAGCCCAACCTGTGCACAGGGTTGATCTGTGACAATTGGCCTCAGCATCTGGGAATGAAAACTTAACTGTGTCTTTTCCATTCACCTGATATTACCTGTTTAAAAATTGAAAACGATATTTAGTCCTTTTCTATAGATATTGTTCTTTCTGTGAAGGTTTTGGTTTTGGTGAAAGTGTAATTTGCTCACTACTGTTAATCAGATACCCTTTATTTTCCTCTTCCAAATGAAATGTTAGATGAAAACGAGGTTTCAAGAAAATGAGGTTTCAAGAAAATGAGGTTTCAAGAGCATGTCCTGAAGAAATTTGTGTAGAACACTGTTTCGCGGTGCTGTAGATTTTCCAGGCACATCCCATTTGTCAGAATTGTCCATGATTTAGGAAGTTACAAAGAGCTGTGTGAGTATTTACAGAACTTAATAAACACTGAGTTCTGCCAGGTGGGCAGAGGGAGCTCAGTCCAAAACCCTTTCCACATCCTGGGTTCCAGGCTCCACAACCCAAGAGATTCTGACAGAAATTGGGCTACAGAGCCTTCCCACGGGAATCCCAACCTCCCCCAATTCTCATTGCCTCATGCTTTACTTTATACGAAGCAAAACACCAGATGCCTCTCACTGAATTAATCTTACTGATTGAAAAAAAAACAAAAAATCTGTGGAAAGAGGGAACACAAGTGGTTGATTTTATTATATTTTATGCACCAAACGAAATTCTCTTGTTTGCTGACTGAGTTCCCTAACTCCTGAACGATTTGATGAGAAGAGTATCACTTTCTGCCCCTTTTATCTCCTTCGATTTTCTTGCAAATGCTCTGGAGTAAAACAATCCACGACATGGCTAATGTAACATGTGCTAGCTAAAAAAAAAAAAAAAAAAAA
>VZRR01008711.1:80255-203985 GCA_013398015.1 Oreocharis arfaki | reverse complement strand
AAAGTAATAAAATTTAGGAAGCAAAGGCAAACTGAAAACGGCATTTCAGAATTTCAGTTGGCAGAATTTTTCCCCCAAAGGCCCTTTTCTTCTTCTTACTCTTCAGCACTCTGAAGTGACAGAATTAAACTTCCTTTCAAAATAGCAATAAAGAGAGAGATTTTAAAGGAAATGGATCTTCAACAACAATTTAAACTTCTAGAACAATACAACCAGAAATCCTGAATAAGATTAAAATCATAAAGAGCAAAGATTTATTTTCTCTTTTTGGTTTCAAGCACCATTTTTACTTTGCAGCATTGATCCTCAAAATAACTCCTGCTAACATGTGGTTCTGAGTTGAATGAACTCAGATCATCTGCTTTGATTTAAATATTGATTCTTTGTAATGCATGAGAACAGCTGCCTTTTTGAATTCCTTTCCATCCTCCTTATTACTAAAAACATCATCATTTTATCTCTGCGATTTTGGTGCTTAAATAGAATTTCAACTATACCATCTAATGAACTCTGTCAGAAAAGATTCATCCGCTGACATCTGAGGAAAATACAATCCAGATTTCCAAACACTGACTTAACAAAACATGACATCAGCAAGTTACTTCATATTATATTAGGGAAAATTGCCCATCTCTTAACCTGGAGCCAGAGTGAATAATTACATTGACAAAGGAGTTGAACAGGTGATAAAAAAGTTTGCCTAACCAGAAAAAGGGTTTAACATAAACTGGAAAGCACAATTATTTCCCATTACACTCCAAGAAAAAGCTGATGCCTTCAATGGATTAAGAGCCAGAACCAGCCTCCCTAGCATTAGGACTCTTCCCAGAAAACAGTAAATTATGTGGATAATACAGGAACATCCGCTTTTCAGCTCAGGTTCAGATCTTTTGTAAAGGAATCATTTAAGCTACACTGGTGTCCAAGATTTCCAGAGCTCACAAACATCTTCCTTCATATGAGAACTGGAGCTCCAGCTCTTTCTCCTCTCTTACAGAGGAAGGCTTGATGGCTCTTCAGCAGCTCTGCTGAGATACGTCCCACCCATGCATGATGATACATAAAAATAAATATTAATTTTAAAAATCCCATCTGTTCTATTTTCTCTGAGAAAAAAGAGCAGTGGGTCACAGATATGTCCTAGTCTTTGCTTCATCTACCTTGAAATAAAGCTCTAAATGATGTACAACCTGTGTGACCGCCAAATAAACCAGCAAGATGACAGAAAGACAAGAGTCCTTGACACTGTTGTCTTTCCAGGAGCATCACCTCAAGCCAGCTAAATCCACTTGGCTCGTTCAGATACGAATCTGAGAGGTTTCTTTCAAAGTGAAGGAAAGGTCCAAGTGACTTTCCCTTGCCTGTCCTCTCTCCAGCCACACCTTTGCTGTACCTGTGGAACTTTACCTCAGTAAAATGCACCAGAGGCAGGATACAAGTGGAAAATGCTGTTGGTATATCAATATATGACTCAGGGGAGATGTTGCTCTCTGATTTGTGTTCCTTCTTCTAACATGCATCACTCTGGAAGCAACTGAAGTTACGTTGAAAATCCTAGTTATTTCAGAATAAAAATATCCAAATAGGCGATTTCCACTGAAGTTACTATAGAAACTGTGAGAGTGAGGAAATTAATTCCAGCTCTCTAACAAGAGTCAAGAATAACCACTTTCCATTACATATGCATAACCATAAAACTATGTTAGCTCATATAAAAATAATAATTATGAAAATTATTTTTTCATGAAGTGGATTTTTATTTTTAAAAGAACCATGAGCAAGCAAGACGAACCAAACTTTGAAGAATACTCTTTGCAGTGAGCTAGTTATCTCACCAAAAAAACTTTGACAAACATAGGGGTTTTGAAAAATCTCAGCCTGACAGCACATTTTTGGCAGTGCCTCTGCTTTCTGCCTTCCTTGGGTGCCTACAGATCCCAGCAAACATCAAGGGTGGATGATCTACACATTCCTACGTGTGCCACACACACCTCAATGCACACACGAGGGCTATTTCCAGAGACCTGAGCAAGCAAGAAATGCATCATCAAACTCTCAGCTGGCAAATATTTTGTCAGGTGAGAGCAAAGAGCTCTGGAGTGCCCCGTGCAGATTTATGATGCTTCAGCTGGGCACAGCCCCAGTGGCTGCTCCACAGGCAGGGGGCTTTGTAGGACAGGGGATGTTTGGAGCAAGCCTTGTGCTTTTTATTTTCCTTTCATTTTTACTTTGCTGCCCGAGTGCTTTCTCTCTCAAACAAGGAAAAGGCATCCACAGGAACTGTCTGCAAATCCTTGCAGCTTAATTGCTCTCATCTGGGGACTTGTTATTGTTAAATTTAATAGACATTGGGGTGTTCTCTACTGAGACCTTTAATGTGTTTGGAGCTTTAGAGATCTCTGAAGAAAAATTGAACTTATGGAGAGAAAGTCAATGGTCCACTGACTAAGGAAAATCATGCACCTGCTAAAGAACATCTTTCTTTCAATATTACACCACGGCATTTGGCTCCCAAAGGACCAGGCATGACAGGGCTAATTTAAACCTTTTAGTCTTGCTGTGATTATAAGATGATGTCCAGCATGAAGGTAGCTGCTGTTTCTTGGAAAGTGACGTAGAGGAACCCTTTCTCTTCAGAGTTATGTATTTCTAATGAACAGACACAGAGCTCATTATTAAAAATGTGGGGGTTTTATAAAAAGGAAATACTTCATGCAGGCAGGCACACAGCTGAGATCCTGTTTGCCTTTTTGGTATCAATGTTTTTTCTATGCACGCGAAAATATATCAGAATTTGTTGCCACATTTCATCCTTTATAATTTGGAGTCCAACAAGCATTTTGGTTTTCTGGTATCTTTCTCTGCCCCAAATCAGCCCATAAGTACCAAAAAATTAAGGAGAAACTCTGGTGTTTCAAGATCAACAGTCTGACTTCCAACCTAATGAAATGAGGTCAAGTTCAGTTATGCGGTTTTAAAAGTTTATCCATAGCAAAAAGTGTGAGTTTTAGACAATATTTCTATTCTGTAATAAACTACTCTGCCTGGCAGGAATTATTAAATGGATCATACTCTGCTCTATAGTAGAAAAAACAATCAAACAAAATATTCATTTTTTTGTCCTTTTAGCCAAATAGTTGGTTTGTTTACATAGTGGAATAAAAATAGAATTTAAAAGGTTAAACCAAAAATCAACCACTAACACAAGCAGAAAACCTGGGTGTGGAATGAAGAGATGGTTTTCAGATGAGAGGAAGAAGCAGATGGAAAGCTGATGAGGCAAGGAAATGGCAGCTTGGGACTTTATCAAGCCATCCAGGTGGCAAAGCAAAGTGGGCTTAATTCAGCAAGTTACTGAGAAATTCTTGAGTTTGAGTTCCCTGATACTCCCTCCAGATGAAATATTACAGCCGGCAATTAATTTGTACACTGCTTTTTGACAATAGCTTGCCAGGAGAAACATCATCCAAGAACTTTCCAGGAAGCTGGATTTCTTTAGAGTGCATTGCTGACAGCTTTTGAAGACTCCATGGGAAGGAGGCTTGGGTTTGACACTTCAGAGAGTTAATCTGAGTCGTATTTTAACAGCCCTGATGTATAAATATCATAATATCTCCTTCCGGATGTGAAAATAACTTAAAAGACAAACGTTTTGATAAAGCTCCTAGACTGAGATGATACAGAGAAAATAAGGATGTGGAGGACCTTTTCACCTAGAAAGAAAAGGTGTAATTTCATTAATGTGAAACACTTTGGATTCCAAGGACTGTCATCTTTAGAGAAAACAAGATTTTATCAGAATGGTGCTGCCTCAAAAGTCTCTGAACTCCCACGAACAACAGCTGTACATGCTCAACCACTTTCCATGACCTATCCCAACTTCCCCCACCTACTTTTGCCCTCTCACACATTTGTAAGTGACAGACTGCAACCTCCCTGCATGTACCACCCACAGGAAGAGTGGTTTGGACTCTCTTTAACTTTTATCCTCACGGCTACTGGTAAGGTCGCACAAGTTTAGAGAGTCCTGAGTGTGCCATAAAACAGACTATGCAGAGAGCATCAATCTCTGCATGCAGGATGATCTTATCTGTACAGCAATGAGGGAGACATGAGTGAAAGGCCTCATTTGGAAGACTGTAAAGAAATGGGAATGCTGAGGAAAAACCAGTCACAAGGGGAAGTTGTGGAATGTTAACGAGAGTGGAAACAGTTTAGATGTGATCAAAATAAAAAAAAATGTATTGCATAGGAAATAAAAAAGAAGATTTGGAGGAATGACTTGTCACATTTTTATGCTCAGATTCTTAACTTGCCGCCTATGGAAAAAACATGCAAACCTCAAAAGAACCCTAATTTTTAGATATTTTGTGAAAGATTCAAATTCTACTGAAGCAAATGAGTGCTGAAGGTACTGAGAGACACTTTCTAAAACTGAGAGGGTTAAAGGCAAGGTAGAGGAAGCCTGGAGTTCATTCTATCAGCTTTTGATCCCTAGAGACAGCCTTCTCACTGAGACACCATGATTTTGGCTTAGATTTATTTCTAAAATAACAGGAAACTGAACTTTCTGTTTTGTTTTGTTTTTGTGGCAGGGTGAAGTTTTCTTTTCTAATTTTCCCTTTCTTCTTAACACATACTGAACAAGGAAAGTGGCTCTGGGATATACATCTCTTGGGGAATACGTATTCATTAGCAGCTTAACTGCTATGCTAGCACAGGAGAAACAGCTGCATTTCAGCTCTCCCTCAAGAATTGTGTTGTCTTTTGTCCTAGGAGGCAAGAAAATACAGAGAAAAAAAAAAAGTGAGAAGTGTTACAGAAAGGTTCTAGCAAAATTGCTTGCAAATGGAAAAGATTTCTATCAAAAACGACCACTGTGAAATACATATTTAAAATATGACTCAGTCCTTAAAGAGAATAAACATCAATTTGCCAGTTGTCATGTGTTTTAGAACCATTTGTGCCATTTATTCTGAAGCAGCATCACATTTATTTTCCTGACCCGCTGTGAGAAAGGGTTTGAGATGTTACTGCCACAGCTGAAATATGTTGCTGTATTCAGGGAAGATATTCAGCACTGTGCTGCACATAATAAGCTTCACCACCCATCTGACAATTAGTCATGTTGACACATTTTTATAAATTAGACGGAGCGATCATTTTCAGATGAGACATTTTCCCTGCAGAAGGAATCCTTCAGCTTTGCAGGGCGCACTCAAAGCCAGGCGTTTGCCACAGTGGAAAGCAATCTCTGTTATGGAAGAGAGAAAGGTGCCTTTTGAACATGCCAAGAGGAAAATGAAATGTGAACTAAATTTATGGTGGCAACAAAAAACCATTTTCTTCAAGTGAAGAGACGTTTCACATCGCCTAACACTTCTTCTGGGCTAATTGTTCAAGTTCTATATATCAGAGTATAACCAGAGGTAAAACAAATTCCGCTAATGACTACGGTCCAGATTCTCAGAGGGCACAAACCAGCTTCATTACACCAAATGCCAGAGCCAAGCAGCTATTCCAGAGATGCAGCTGGTACTGCAGAGCCAGAGAAAGAACTAGAAAGTGACAGAATAGTATTTCTCCTCCTGCACGTCTGTTTTGACTGATGGATTTCTGATGAATTTCCATTAAATATGAAATACTGTGCTAGGTACGTATTTTTAACTGCCTGGTAGTTAATTTTACAGTTTTGAGCTGAAGACCCGGAGCTCTTCAGTGAAGGATGTAACTACAGCTAAGTAATCTGTCTGGTTAATTATTCCTCTCCTAAACACTGATAAATACAAGTTTGAGAAAGCACCGCAGGCATCTTTTTAAGCAAATATTTTCCATATTTATGTATTTATATACCCAATCTGACAGAAACTACAAATTGCTACAGAACACCATGTTATGTATAGCACTATATTTTCTGTGTGGACAGAACACAGTTCCTAAAGTCTGAAAACACTTTAAAATGACACATTCACACATCTGGAGACTTTGTATTCGTGAAGGTCAAGGCACAGATGTTTCGCTCGTATGTTTTAAAATGACACGCAGTCACACCTGTCAGCAGTGNTATGTATAGCACTATATTTTCTGTGTGGACAGAATACAGTTCCTACAGTCTGAAAACACTTTAAAATGACACATTCATGTATAGCACTATATTTTCTGTGTGGACAGAATACAGTTCCTACAGTCTGAAAATACTTTAAAATGACACATTCACACATCTGGAGACTTTGTATTCGTGAAGGTCAAGGCACAGATGTTTCGCTCGTATGTTCTGCAGAGCAAAGCAGTCACACCTGTCAGCAGTGCAGAGAGCTGTGTTCCTGCTCCAGAGTGGATCCCAGCAGGTCCCTTTTGCCAAGGGCTGTCTGTCTTCAAGTCTCCCCCACCACACAGAAAGGCTCCAAAAAGCTCTGGCTGCACTCTAGCGAGTGGTGATGGTGATGGATTCACCCTCACCAGCCTGCTTCGTTCTGCCCTGACCTTGTGGTTTGCTGGGAGAGCTCCAGAGAAATCACTGCAGAAATCCTTCCATCAGCACCCAGACTCCCTGTGCATTAATGCAAGGCAGAGCAGAGCACTGACAGCAGGAAACTCCACCTCACTTCAGGTTGCACACTTAATTTGCATCGCGATGTGTTTAATGACATTAAAGACAGCTGAGCGCTCAGGTTTGACTGCAGTGTCACCTGGGTTTAAATTTTCTTGTAAAACTTGCAAGTACTTGTTATTAACTTCCAATCTTTTGTTCTAACTCTTACATCCCGTCCCAGGATAATGAATTCTGCTCCCCAGGCAGCCCTCCTAGCCAGTTTTATAAGTCTATCAACATGCCCAAGTATATTTAAACAGCCTGCAGTGTGACAAATTATGCAAAATGATCAAAGAACTTCAAAGTGTCACAGCACCTCACAAGGCAGATCTGTGCAGAGGTATCAATTCTTACTTTGCAAATATTTGCAAGTAAAAAAAGAGATTTCCATGAATTTGTCAAAAGGCAAAAAAATGTCACTTCTCTCAGTAAATACAATTTTTCATTACGGCAGCAGTAAAATATAGAGTCGCGTATATGTACTCTGAGCTCTGCATACCTTGTAAAAATGAATGAGATCATTATAGCAAAATCACAGGAAAAGAATCATGGAAATAACATGATTTTAGTGAGGCTTTTTTTTTTTTTTTTACTTTTATCACACTTTTTTTATATACTTGGATCTCAAGTGATATATGTTGATCACTACTGCTACAATTTAGGAAAGAGTTCTCTACAACTCTCTGTACGTTCTAGCAACATGGGTTCTATGTTGAGGAGGTTATACTATTTGCAATATACTGTGGTAATTATCTTATTCTTTATTGTTTCTGGTTTTGAAGTGAGTCCTTCTTTTTTTTTCCTTTTTTTTATTTGAGCTTATTTTTGCCTCTTTAGTTCACTATCTGCGAAGAAATTAAAGGAAATATTTTTAAAAGCTTCATAAGATACATTTTACCCAAAGAAAGCATTTAATGCTTAAGCAGAGATGCCGCTTTTATCAAAACTGTAGTCTAGAAAAACTAAAAATGTCCCTTAGAATTACTCTCAAAATTTTCTTATATGCTCATACTTGAAGTATCAGAGCCACTGTAACACAGAAAACCAAACACTTGCTTAGGTCCTCAGCCTTCCGAAAAAAGCAGTGTCCACAGTATTTGATGTTCAAAGATTTGCTTACATTTGTTGCCAATAATTCTTTGAAAACTACTCTGTGTTTATACCTTTGTGTGCACCCTGGGTCCCTGAATTAAATATTCTCAGACTGTATTTCCATGCAGACACACCGCTTCTCTGAGAGACCAGAAGCAGGATGACTGGGGGCTTATTCATGGAGGGAATCTTACCTGCATGAAAGAGCAGCATTTTTTCCCTTCTATTTCCCACTTAAAACAAAGCCCAACATGCATAATAAAGATGTCAACTTTCTGACAGATTGGAAAGAACACAGGGAGCAGCCCTGTGAGCCCCAGAGGTATGCAGAACAATTTCGTAGGAGATTTCGATTTGGATGTGCATCGTGAGTCATTTCAACATTGAGAAAGATTTAATGTCAACATCAGTTGATTCAGTACTGACATCATCTCAGAATTTCACCTGTTCTCCCTTGGGAAGAGCAACTCAGTCTCTAAGTTTACTCCAGACTGATTTTTATTACATGAAAACAGTCACTGAATAATTGTCAATATAATTAGAAAAAGCCCCCGCATTAATCCACATGGTGGATTTCAGGCTAATTCACTGAAGAGAAGAAAGCAGACATTAGCTAAAACTTCCTCTGGCTACACATCTCTGCCAGGAATTCTCACACTAATAAAGAAATCAGTTCTAAAGATTTTTTTTTTTTTTTATTCTTCCATCTTTCTAGCCTTTGACTTCTCTCTTGTGACTCCCTTAGGTTTACTGGTCATCATTCTCACCACTCCTCCTTTAATCAGTCTGCCTTCAGTTTCTGATTTTCCACTCCGTATTCCTCCAGCTTTAAACAAAATCACCTCCCCCAAATTACCTTGCAGTCAAGAAGCTGCTCAGTTCCAGGAGAAGCGACGATGTGCCATGAGTATAAAAGTGCTACTTTTTCCTCTAGGCCCAGCAGTCCTGGGGCACTTGCCAGAATTATAGTGGCTTTCAAGTGGAGTTTACAAAATCAGGCTGGTTCCAAGGCGGTGTTTACTGCTCCATAATTTCATCTAATCCCCACAGCTACTGACATAAACTAATTGCATGTACACATACGATCCCATTACGGATGGTGCAATCCAGATGGTGCCAATCTGGGACTGCAAACAGAGTTCCAGTGCTGTCAAATGCATGCCAGGCTTCCCCACTGCATTTACATCTCTATTCCTCCTTTGTCATAGACATTTCCTGCTCAGCTGCTTGGGCAGCACAGTAAAGCCATGGAGTCAGAAGTCCCCCTGGAGAACATTGTCCAAAAGATGTCCCCAGAGAGTCTGAAAACACACCAATGTCTGAAAAGCTTTAGATTTTCCTTTAAATCATTCTATCCTCACTATCATCACCACTAACACCACTACTATTTATTATCAATTCAGCAAGCCTTCAGAATCGCTGTGATTAGCAATGATCTGCGTGCCATGGAACCTGAAATCTCAGCTACAAAAAGACAATTCATACCTGAAAGAACATCTGGTGTGTCCTTGTTTAAGTCCAAATAGGACATGCAAACTAACCATCCACATAGCTCGTGGATTTTTCCTGTATCACTTCACCAGCTAAATAACTAATCAGCTAAAACATGCCTACGCAGCAAAAACACCCAAAAACCCCAACCAAACCAAACAAAAAACCATGATGATTTGCTCTTTGTTTAAAGGCAAATAGATATGGGAATTGCCAAGCAATATTTGTCTTTCAAAAAAAGGAGTTGGTTCTAAACTTATTTTTCCATAATTTAATAGAATACTGGTGGACACCAGTGGAAGGATCTTCTGTATTTGCATGCTCATACTGCATGGATGTGCTCAGATCCTGGACACACTGGGAAGATTACCTATCAAGTTTGGGAAACTGTGTTCCAAGAGTGCCAGCGAGCACATCATCCTTAGAATGTGCTTTGCTTTTGTGATGTGTTTAAATCCACTTGGTTTGATTCTCTTCTCACTTCTTAATTGCAATGCTTCATGAGCTGCTACCCCGATGTGCATCAGCTCCGCTTTAAGTGAGGATGAGTCTAATTCTGGCAAGTGGCACTTTATCTTTCACTTTCTGTCTGAATTCATGCAGGTAAAATCTGCTTTTCAGAGCAAATTTGAAGTCAAGTGAAAGGCCACAAGCCTGGCTTGGGTGAATTCAATTTAGAACTCAACTGAACATCCAGCAGCTTTATTTTGTTGTTGTTGTTCTTTATTCAACTCTGGAAAACAGCAAATGCAAAATGAACAGCTGATATGAGCAGCCTGAATCTGTGGAGATCTGAAGAGTCCAATCATTCAGGGGTGTAAATCAGTGGTGGCTCTGCTGGAGCCAGTGGTCACACACCGAGGGCTGAAGGCACTGAGTGACTCTTACATCAGTCCTGATTCTCTGCATGTTAATATATAAGTGTGGATGATTTTATGATTGTTATTATTGCTCTTCATATTATTAACCAAACAGTTCAAAATTACTGTATTCAGTTTGAATTGCTTCTCACAAAATCACTAACAGAAATCCTTTCTGAGCATGCAAGAGGCACTTCAGTATTTCATGAAGTGTTAAATTGGCAAAACAACAACACGAGTTCATTACTGCAGATTCTTTCCAGATGGAACCATAAACGTTCTGTACTTCACTGAGCGCCTGTGGTACAAGGCAAGAGTTGAGTTTTCTGACCACTTTTTGAGGAAGGATATTCCTCACAGTGATCACTTATTTTTGCAAGAAAGACGCTGACTGCAAACAGAGCCGGGGAAGGAAGGTTCCAGAGCACCTCTGATTTATTTGCAGGTGGTTTTCAGCTCCCGAGCTGAAGTTTTCTGCACATCTCCACCCGTGAACACAACACAGGGAGGCAGGGTGCCCCAGCCCTTCTCCACCCCCCTGAGCACGGGTGCTGACACCCCATGAAGGGAACTGCAGTGCCCAACAGCGTTAGGACCAACCGTGCTTTCTAAATACAAAGACATTTCCAAATGATAAAACCATGGGAATATTATTCTTGGAAATTTTAACTAATGATTGCATATGCAATGGCAAAATGAAGTGTTTCTAAGTTTTACAGTTGTGTTTGAGAGAAACTGCTAAATGCTCTTAATTATTTTTTCTCTAACTACGACAGTTCTGCTTTTTTTAATCCGCCAATCTTTTTATTTACATATTCTTAGAATAAGAAAATATGTTTATTTTCTTATTTCAAAACACGAGTTTAATTCAGTCTTACCCCAATGCAAATCAAGAATAATTCCAATGGTGTAAACCAAACAGGAACACATACGTATAAATATTTAAAATTTAATCAGTTGTATAATATTTAAAATAAAATCAGTTCTATCCATCCACTATTTTTTGCCTAAAGGAAAAGTCACACCAAAATTTTCAAATGCATTTAAAGATGATATTGATATATTTTTGTCTTCACTTTGAATAGGCTTTGCTCCAAAGCAGAATAATTTCATTAATCCATACCATTTCATCCTGTGGATTTGCTTTGTTTCCATTGTTGTACTGGAAATTCCAATCAATCTGTTCATCCACTCCTCCTGAACTGTTCTTTAAGCAAATAAATTAGATTTACTTGCCCCCTTGAATACATCAGCATTGTGATAACATTTGTTTCTACTTAGAAATTATTATTTTCAATAATATTTTCAAATGCCTAAAAGAGGTTGCTCCTTTTTCTTGGAAGTTTAGTAAAGTAAAGTAAAAATAAGTATGGAAAGTAAAAATAAATATGGAAATAATGATAGAGCAAACTAACAACAACACATTTATCTTCTGCTTCAGAAGGGCTGAAAAATGTCTGTGATATCTTGAAAGGAGCATCCAATAGGAAATTATGTTCACTGGTCCCCAGAGCTTTTTTGAACAATCAAACTCCCTTGGAAAATGTTCATTCCCCCAGTGTTCCCCATGCCCATAATCCCACAGTTCACTTCCACATCAGAAAGCTCATCTCAGTCCTTCATGCAATGAACTACCCATATTTCACAAAAACATCAATTTCTCTTTTGATAAATCTCTGCCTGTGCATTTTGCAGCTCAAAATGGAAATTTCCTTTAATTCCAATCAAGAAACTCATTGCAGTGAAATGATATTTGCCCCAATTAAAAAATAAGCACAATTTACAATGTGATGAGATTAACTTAGTGGGAAAAACAGCTTTTATACATTTATTTTGACTGTAGCTTTTGTATTGAAATTAAAAAATAAGAGAAGCTCTTAAAATTCTTTATTGAGTAACTCTTTTAGAAATTAAAATAAGCTCTGTAGCACTATCTTGTGCTGCTACAGCAGGTACAGCTTTCCTCTCCCACTGTCTCTACTCATATAATTCTGAAATTCCTGTAATGGCACTATAAAACTTGGCTATGTTGATAAGGCACTTTAGTAAGGCTTTCAGCCCAAAGAAATGGTGAAAACTTTATTTCTCTTGACAGAGCTGACAGACAGGGAGTAAAGTCTGATTTTTGTGGCGTCTTCAGGATGAATTCTGAAACCACAGTGCTGTTGAGGGTCTTACATAATCCAGCACTCTGCCATTAAGTAGGGCCAGAGCAGAAACAAACTGCACAGTGGTAATAAGCTCCCATCAATATCCACAGGGGCACACCTTTAGCCCTTGGACATCCCACTGCAATTCCTCTCAAACTCAGAACCAATAAATCTGGCATCAGGTTAGCAGAAAGAGTTGATTTGTACGAATATATAAATTTCCATAAACCACAGTCCGGAGGTTACAGTTAAACTCTCCAAAAGCAGAAATGTTCAGAGTCCTCAGACTCCTTTGGAAATACCAGCAATAGCTGACACCTATCTGGGTGTCTGAAAGCCCAGACAGTGATCAGAATGAATATCCCTTATATAGACATACCAGAGTGTCAGGAAGGAAATTAAATATATCCCTTTAAAGGCTTACTCTTCAGAAAATTTGTATATTTAACACTGTTTCTTCAGAATACGAGGACAAAGAAAAATCCTGCTCAATTTTATTTGTATGGATGTTTGTACTTATCTCAGTGTTCATTATCACACAGATAAAGCAATATACCTACACATTAAGGTAGAATGGCCCAGCAGCCTGAACATGTGCTTTAAAACTGCTGCCTCCAGTAGATCAACTGCTTTATTTATGGATTTTTGTGTCAGGTTTTACACCAACCTCGCTGGAGAAGTTCCTTAACCCATTTGCCTACATCTCTCTAACAGCAGTAATGTCAAACTACCTCTTTCTTCTGGAGTCTGATAAAGAGGAATGAGTTACTGTTTTGAAAAGGCTCCAAGGAGAAAACTATTCCACAGCCATTAAAGTGTGCTCTCAGAGATAATCAACCTCCAGAGGGAATGATGGCAAAATTACTTTTTTTCTGCCCTGTATCTTTGTGTTAAATCAGGTTTCTGGCTTTTTTACACCATCTAAGAATTATCTTTTTTAGCAGAGCCTGACTCAACCAGGCAGATTACCCAATAAAGACACACCAGATAATCACCAGCAGAGAGGAACAACTGCTCCATGATGCTGCATTTTTGCAAGAGGTAGGAAAGAACAGTGTATTTTTCAGATCTATACACCAAAGCAATTCCCACCTTTGGGTAAGTTCATGCCTATAACTTGGGAGCACAAATTCCACTGATGTTATTTCAGAAATTAATATTCCCCTGCAATAATAATGACTTTATATCAGACTCTCCTATGAAATCATCTCCACTCATAAAATCACCTCTGCTCTGTCACCTTAGAGCATAAATGCAGCACATTGCTCCCTTTGAGGATCATTGTCACCAAAGAACACAAAAACGACCTCACACAGAGAACGAACTCACACAAACCTTGATTTGCAGATGAAACAAAAAGCTGAAACAAAGACAAAAGGGGGCAACCACAAAGCAGGTTCTGTGCTGTGACCCCTCAGGGGTGTTGTCTCCACAGGACAGAGCTGTGGCCCAGCACTGCCCACCCTCACTATGTGAAACCCATTCCCCAGTCTCACAAACACAGCAGGAGCTGTCCTGATGCACCTGCACTGCCTGCAGACACCCAGAGTGCATTCAGAGCCTTTGTGAGACACCTTGAAATGGTTATAGACATGCAGGCTATTGAATGACCTTATTTTGCATACCAGTAAACATGGATTTATCTCAGGTTTCCTAGTGGATGTATCTTACCATTGTATGGTTCTGGAAATGTCTGAAACTCCTTTATGCTCTTTCAGATTACTCTCAATAAGTTGACGAGCCTGAATGCTTTCTAAGCCACCGTAAAGAGACTGACAACCAACACAATCTGAAGGCAGATAAAAGGGGATTTTTGATGGGCCTGAAACTTATGAGCAAGGCAGAGAATAAATCTGTTTCTTGTAAGTTACTTTCTTAAAGGAACAAAAAATATCTGGAGTGTATTTCATCTAGGGCCTGTCAAAATAATAGCTCGGTGATGAGAATTCAGAACATGAAAGTGCTCGATTAGCAATCAACAAGAGACAAGAGATACACCAATCTTTTCTAGCAGAGTTTTCTTATCAGACACATTTGTTTTACTTCATGAGATTGTTCTAAATGCATAAAATTTACATACATATGGCTGCATTGTTAATTCCTGCTATGAAACTATCTTGAAGAGTTTTCATTTTCTGCTTAGGAAAGGAGCTTTCCAGCTGAGAAATGCAGGGGAAGGGTGTTAGGTGGCTCTCTGATCACATCAGTGCAGTTATACAAAATGTGGCTTGGTTTCTATCCCCACAATAATGAGAAATGACAGGAATTGCAGACACTACATACTGTAACTACAAATTAGGAAAAGTAAATAACAGCTACTGATAGCATGAGAAAACTATTACTGAAGTCACCTAGTTCATTTTTTCAGTTTAATCTTCGGATATCTGACTATGGACTTTGTTTGTGAAACACAAAGTTTTTTCCTCTTTTCTCCTTTCTTGCATATCAGCATCCAAAGTAGTGCTAGAAAAACCACTGCTTTGCAACGGGTTAAAAATGAGGTTTCTATTGCTTACATGAACACAAAGAACTGTGAAATACCTACTCAAATGTGAGTTTCCTCAGCAAATATATCTTGTCACAGCTTCCAAATATCTGTCTTGAAGGAACAAAATTACAGCTAATAGTTATGTTTATCTAAAGTAAATATTCTGTGAAAGAGGTCATAGAATAAAAGCATTTTCACTCAACAAGACTAGGGAGAAAACATTCTTCATTCCTTACCCAGCTGAAATTACACTGCCCTAAATTAAATTCAGGATCAGAGGAATCCTACAATTATCAAAATCATGAGCTTGCCTTTATTTTCACAGTGAAATTAATCAGAATTAATTTTCACCGTGACACCAATCAGAGCAATTGTTTTTACACACTGAAGTAGAATTTGGCTTCCTAGAAAATGCCAGAGTGATGCCTCCCTCTCCTATGATCAAAACCCATAATTATTATCAGGTAAATCTGATTTTCAGACCTGTTCAAACACTAAAATTCCGACTGGAAGTCCACTAAGAAAATGAAGATGCATCTTTTAAGTCACCTGCATATGAAAAAAACTGTGAGTAGATATGTGTGGGCAGTCACAGCTTTTCACAGGGTAACCTGTGCCAGAGCCTCGCCACCCTCACTGAGAATTTCTTCCTTACGTCCAGCCTAAATTTACCTTCTTTCACTTTAAAACTGTTGCTCCTTGAACTGTCACTACAGGCCTTGGCAAAAGGTCTTTGTCCATCTTTTTTTCATGAGCCCCATTTTTAAATTGAATGGTAAGACTAAGACAAATCAGCGGAACATTTATTTTTCAAGACATGAAAATGAATGAACGGGGCAACAGGAAAAGGCAGGCATGAAGGGAAACTTCGGAGATATTCTAATGGTTCTAATTTTAAAAGCTGCCATCAAAGCTTGATGGATTGTGAAAATGTGTCTCGTTAGATAAATTAAAGGCATGACACTTTGCAGATCAGGAATGTACCTTAATTTATTAAAGAGTGACTGAGTGCAAGTGCTATGGCTCCACATTGAAGTGTGCTAATAATAAGTTCAGCTAATGGCATTGAGAGGGGCTGAGGGGGTATTGAGCAGTGGGAGCTCGATTTTGGAGGTTATTCACGAAGATTTAGTATTTCTTTTAAGGATATTATCCATATGCCCAATGTTATGTGCCCGTGGTGGCACAACATACAGCAGGGACTCAGAGAGATCAGCAACAGGAGGTTCAGGATGGATATTTATTCAGATATATAAAGATGCTGAATGATTCTGTAATGAATTCTGTATTGCGTGCAGCACTTAATGTTCAGCCCTCATGCTGCCAATATTAAATGTTACTTATTTTGTCAGAATAATGAGAAAAAATAGATTTATTGTATACTTAATCTATTCATTTCTTGGTACTGGAGTTTAGGAACAATTGTTTTGCTCTTCTGCTCTTCTGTGCAAATATAAATTATGATTTTCTTTTGTTTTAGATCCATTACTCAGGTTTTACATCTTACTGTAAATCTCAAAATTACAATATGTGCCAGAAGGCAATAAAATTTGCCTAATCTGTGAATCGTTTCACCACAACCAGAACTTACCAAGGTGCTGGATTCTGTTTTCCCCTCTAATGAGAGTGGGATTATTTAACTTGCACTGTCCACCCTGCACTCTCACCACCTTGCATAAAGCTGATACAGAAACTCTGACAAAATTTTCCACGTTCTCCCCAAAGTGGATTCTTGTCCTGTGGCATTTATTGACATATTTATTGCTCTTTCCACTCTTGCAGCAAGAGCTGTTTCCAAATATTCTTCACAAAACTCATTTCCCAGCAAATCTAAAATTGCTGCTCTACCACTGCCAGAAATATCCACTCTGTACTGAGCCTGCTCTTGTCATTACCAGCAGCACCAGAGAACGTGTAAGGAAAAAGAGGGGAAGCACAAGCCATAATCCCTCTTTGCACCTCTGTGTAGTGGATATAGATTTCATTTGCTGTTACATGAAATTTACCTGCATTTCCTGGCAGGGATCTCCTTCCCCACACCTGCTCTGCTATCCAAGGAAACAGAAAGATGTAAGCATGAACTTGGATTCAGAGCAAATTATGGCAGGAAATCAATGATATCCTGGAGAAAGGAATGGAATCTGCAAAGAGAAACCCGGATTGAGGTTTTCAGTAAAAAAAAATAAGGTTGCATATGTGAGTCCCGATAATTTCACAAGAGGCAAGGAAAACACGCAAAGACAGGTACTGCCCTAAACACCAGCCTAAATCAATTGGTTCTTCTCTGGCTGGAGGGCTGACTTTACTTGTGATTGCCCTTAATTTTTATAAAATAACACATTTTAGTTTTGGATGGTTGCAGTTCAGAACCAGTATCGTAATAAAACTGAAAAAAGGATGTTCAGTTCTATTTGCAGGGCACCACAGGGTAAGACAGGGGGTTAAGTCCCTTTCAAAAATAAATGCACAGCAAAGCCTCTTCTATTTTTCTTTGCTACAGCATTCAGAAAGGCTATATTCTGAGCTGGATTGTACAAGGCAGGCTGTACTTTACCCTTTTGTGTGTGAGATAGAACAATTTCTATCCACTCTTTCCCTGAAAATAGGCAAAGATAGAGCAGGGAATGGCTGATAGATTTGATACGCCTCAGTCACTTAGGCTGGACCAACTCCCAAAGGTGACAACTGCATCTCTCAACAAAGTTCTAGCAGAGAGAAAAGACGAGACAGGAACTCTGACAGCTCACACTTCAGTGAGAGCTCCCAACAAACTTCAGCCCAGGCAAAAGGAAGTATCCACAGGAATGTGAGTTTAGATGCAGCGGCCGTGGGTTTTACAAGGTTAGAGCCTTCCTGCAGTTATCCAGCACAGGAAACGGTGAGACACCAGTTCTGCTTCATTTCTGGTTTGTCTGAGGTATCCCAGACTGCCCTGATATGAGTGACAGCCAGAAATAGCTGGACATGTGTTCTCCTTTTTGAAGGAGTCACTGTGAATTCAGGGTGCGAACGTGGAATGCCTCTGCTCTCCTGCAGCTGACTGAGGGAAATAAGGCCAAGAGGGTTTCCTAACTTTTCAGTAAAGAATGAAAATAGACATTCTCTTTGGAAATGCTCCTCAGTGAGCATTAGTTCTGGATTTGGGTGATAATTTTACCAGACCTGTAGGGTTTGGAAATCTCTCGGAGGTTCTGATTGTAGATGGTTCAGCCATTGGACAATTACATACAGTTAGACACATTCCCCAAACTCATCTGCAGCACGTGTCTTATGAAAATAAAACTCATTTTCACTACAAGTCCATAAAAGCAGATGAAGATTTTCACTATAACTGGTTTTGAAAAGATGATTTCACTCTCTTATATACTTTTCTTCTAATTGATCAATTATCAGTGTCAATTTGCTGAGCTGGTTTTATTTTTAAGTACTTGAATTACATTTCTACATAATAATACATCCTCCCAAATAGTGCTTCTACAAAGACAGGAAAGTAAATTACACAAATACTGCCCATCTATCAACTGGAAATATTAAATAAAAATGTTGTTTAAATTAATGTGTATCTCATGTACTGTCTAAAAAAACTGAGCCTATGAATAAGTATTCATTTAAATCTCTATAAATTTTCCATTATAACATTTTGTGGGAGGGTAGTCAATAAAGGAAGATTTAGACAAATGTTGTTGAAGTCACATCTTTAATTTAAAGGAAGAAAAAAAAGTGTTTTATTTTTAAGAATCAACGCAGGAAATGTGAATTAGCATTCACATTGAAAGGTTTCAGGCTGTTATAAAATGATCATCCTCTTGATTGATCAAAATTTTACGCATTTCATGTAGTCTAACACACATCAAGATGCTAATTACCGAGGATTTTCTAACCCCAAATAAGCAAGAGAGCCAAATCACATGATCTTTGTTTTTAACAAAGAAGCAGATTTGGGTCAAACATCTATGACTTTCTAAAAATCCAGATTAAGTGCATAGGACAGACAGATCTAAAAAAAATCCTGCAGAGAGGATGGAGAAAGAAATCTCTGCTTCCATGAGAAAATTAAGTTCCCCTGACAAAAAGAGGCAACATAAGTAACACAACTGCAGCACTAATGGGGGATCACAGAGGGAATTCCATATACATATACATAAACCTTCTATATTCCATGTACAAAAACTCTCTGCAAAGCTTGAATCACTAAAAAACGTACGTAGATGGTCACTGGAAAAGTGAAATATAGAGATTTCCTTATGAATAATGTGTGGGCGACATAAAACTCGATTCCTGCATCACCATCAGCCAACAAAACATTTTTCAGGGCTAGAAGAGAACCTGGAAAACTGTCACACTTCAGGTTTGCTGGGAACAATGTTGATTCAACATGTCTCCAGCACAGTTCTTTGTCTCTCACAAGGGATAGCAGAGCACTGTGTAACACTTTTATTCCTGACAGTTTTTCTTGCAGGTGCATATAGTCAATCTGCTGCCATTTCCTCTGCTGCTCTCCCCAAAGAATCCACCTTTATTGGCTCTAAAAGCAAGTGACAGATTTCCCCCCAACTGAACAGTCTCAGGCACTTTCTTTATTAATAAGTTATTTTGGGAATGTTTCTGTATGTGATAAACTGGAAAGGGCTATCTAATCTGTGGCGAGGCAGGAACTACAGAGTCCGGGAGGTTTCTTTGAGGAAGCATTTGGGACCTGTATATTTTCCTATCAAGAAGAAAGCTGTGCGAGGTGTGTTGGTACGAGCAGGAGGAAGATGCATGAAGGCTGATAAAAGTTCCAGCAGAGATGAGACATTTCCAGAAATAATCCAAAAGAGTAAACACCAAAGAAAACGAAAATGCCTTCCTGCCCGCTGTTAGAAAACATTGATTTTCCAACCAATTCCACAGATGATCTAATTTAATGCAATTTAATACGACACATATTGTGTTCCCTGATTCCAGTTTCTGGAATGTACTGAACACAGCAGACACTGGTTCCAAACCTCAAGATAATGCAAATTTTCTGCAAATAAAGACGTATTTCAAAACTGGGTAAAACTTGACACAGGAAAAGCTATTCAGGTTCATGCTGAGCTTTTAGAGTGTAGAGACAGAATTACGGCACCAAAGCCCAGGATAAATGAAGCACTAAAACTGCACAGTCATAACATGGTAAAATGCAGTCAGCAAACAAAATAAAGACATCCCCAGCTGGAACCTAAAGTAGTATTGTAACTGTTGTAACTACCTCAACTAGGTTAAAAAAAAATATAGATCATCAGTCCATACTGTAAAAAAAATCAAGTTGACGTTCCTCAGTACTGCTCCTCCCCGGAACAAGCTCCGAGTTTCCTTGTAGATATATTAGCAAAACAAGATTTCCTATAAATGTTTTACCACTAATTCTTTATTCAACAGAAAATCCGACTCTGAAACAAAGCTGTCCACCTCAAAATATTTCTAGAGAATAAATATTGTGCTAAAAAATAACAATTAAACTTCTCACTTCATTTGCCAAACATCTGTATATGCAAAATGTGCTCTAAAATACTATTGCTGTTGGTAAGATTAAATCAAACAAGCAAAAAGATAACCTAGAATTCTTTGATCTGAAACATGCAGAACCGTAAAATGTTTGGACATGATAAAAATTTGACATTGTGGATAAGCTTCACATCTTTTATTCTTTTTCATAAAGAAGTGTCAGACAACTATATAAAAATAATAGATCAAATAAACATAGACACTGTTGTACACAGAGCATAAAACCTTAAAAAACACTGAATAATTCAAGGGAACTCCAGCAATACTTGTAATTTACAACCCTTGCAATTTTTCATAAAGCAATACTTTTTCTAATTCTCATCTCCTTTCTCGCCGGTGCCTCGGGAAAGAGAAAGGCAAAAATGGAAACCATAACTACAAATATTAAAGTGTTTGCTTTTAGTATCAGTGTAGTAAATATGCCATTACTCTTGGATGGTAATGCAATATGCAAACACTATTTGTCCCAGATCGCTACAGTAAACAAAATTTTCAGAGACTATAATATTTTTCTCTCCTTCTATTTGCAAGATTATTTTCCAAAAAAAAAAAAATTTTTTTTTGAATACCTTCTCAATACAAGGTACTGGAAAAACAGCATCACACAGAGAATAAGAACTTTTTTTGTCTTCTTGGGAGAGCACTCAGGTTTTCAGCAATGTCTTCAGCCTGGGTGTAGCTGGCCCTATTATTTCTGCATTAACTTGAGGCTCTCCCCAGGACATGACATTTGTCCTAAGGAAACCAAAGATCCGGTGTCAGCGTTACCTCTGATCCGACCCTGGCATCTGCTGTGGCACTTTAAAACACACAATTTTTCCCTGTTTTGCCCTCTGATTAAT
Organism: Oreocharis arfaki; assembly: GCA_013398015.1. Lineage (NCBI taxonomy): Eukaryota > Metazoa > Chordata > Aves > Passeriformes > Paramythiidae > Oreocharis > Oreocharis arfaki. The sequence continues at coordinate 182,941 of VZRR01008711.1, read as the reverse complement.
ATCCCTGTACCCAAGAGTTTGTGCACAGGGGAAAGAAGAGCTCACCAGGAAAGCCAGAGACACCCAGGGAACGACTTGATTTTGGTCTCAATGCCAAAAAATTCCCTGCTTTTCGAAACGATAAAAATATGCTCTGAGTTAACAAAGCAATTCTACCATTCTAAACCTGCTCAGCCACTCAACCTGAAGTACAGAACACACAAAATACTCGTGGTTTTGTTTAACTACCCAAACAGCAGACAAGTAGCGGAGTGGCAGATCTTCAAAAACCCCACATCTTCAGGTCAAAAACCACCTAAACCAGTGAAAGATTCAACTGAAGTTGCTCTTTCTCTTTCTTTCCAATTTACCTCCTTCGTCAAAGGAAACACCAAATTATTTGACAGAACTTTAAGACTTTTGAAGCATTTCCAGCTGTTTCCACTCCTTTCTATGGTTTGTGCAGACAAAATTAAACGCCACAAAAAGATTAATCTTTGCATGTTCAATAAATCATCTCCCTCAATAAATTCATTTCTCTCAATAAAGAAAAGTGTAATTAATGATTCCAGTTTCTCCAGTGTAGTTTTTTTCTGAAAGGGATGTGTTTTATTTAACATGAAATGTTAATGCTGGTGAGAAATTCCTTAGAGGAATTGAAGCTGGGGGAATCTTTCAAAAGCTTCCAGATGAACTGCAGCTCTTCTTAGAACTGAGCAGGGCAGCCCAGCCTCTTCACCTGTCCACCATGCCACACCTGTGTTGGTTTCTTTCTATGGAATTATTTCCATCAAATCCTAGATTTTGGTATCAGTGGATACGCACTGAGCTGCATAAAATCTTCACAGCAACGAAGATATCTCAGAGCTCTGGACTAAATATTAAAAAGCCTGATGAGAAACGCTCCACGTCCTCTCAGCCAAACCAGTTCTCACGTGAATAATCCAGTTCCCACACTCAGCTCCCTGCTTGCAGCCCAGAACATCCCTCCCCGTGTGCAATTACGGCTCTCGTTGGACAGATTTTCCCGAAGGCTGCCAGAGGAGTGCTCGTGCTCCCCACGGCAGCGACACCTGGCACCCGCTGGGGCTCTGCAGAATTTAATGGCAGCCAGGGAATTGTTATTGTCTCCTGCTTCAGCGGGCCATGAACCGAGGAGTTCCTGAGCGAGCCTTGGCACGGCGCAGCAAAGCAGCTGCTGGGCCCTATTGTTGTGGAGAATATGCGTTTTGACAACCACTAATCATGTGTTTACTCTGAGCAGTGAATAGTCTTATACATTTATTATTCTCAGAATATATTTACCCAACAAGTAATGGCAGCTCCAAATGAGTTTCTTATGTCCTGGAAAGAAAACACGAACAGCAATTAATTAGTTTATTGTTATTTAGCAGCTATTTATTTATTTATTTCCCCGAACCATTCATCAGATGCATCAAATACAGAATGGTGGGTAGCTTTTTTTTTGTGGCATTTATGGTTATCAAGTTTCTGGCAAAATTCCTTCTGAACTGTTCTAGGGGCCCTCAGTTGTGCTTGAGAAGAGAGATCTAATTTTGCCCTGAATTGGGAACAATTAAAAGGACAAAAAAACGGATGGAGTAAGTAAAGCAAACTGGTTCAGGTTGGTGGTTATCTGTTCTGTGTTCAAAACAAAAAAAAACAAAACAAAAAGAAAACAGGAAGATGAAAGCGAGTCGGGATCTATACGAAGACAGAAAATAAGGAGTCACTTAAGCTTTTCAGATTCTTTGGGCTGCAAGGACAATGATTCAGCACAGCGTGGGTGAGCAGGATACATCATCAGACACACATTAATCCTCAACAGGTCACCCAGTGACTGCTTAACAATTATTCTATTTGCTACAGAAACCTTCTTTTATAGAAAGCACAAGGTGCAATGATGGATTCTGTGAGTGACCACACGGAACCGTGAAAAAATAAAACTGATGATGGCAATACAGCATGGATGAGCATTAATTATGAAATTAATTCATTAGAAGCTCATGGGATACAGACCTGAGGTTCGTTTAAATCCCAAACAGAGCATGAGGTCACATTCCCACCTGCACAGAGCCCACTGGTAGGTTCTCAGCAGGAAAGAGTGTCAGTGCCTGGCTGGGGCTGCTGGCAGGGCGCTGGGAAGTTATTTTAACGAGCTTTTAATTGCAATCGCTCCTTATTGCACCACAGCTAAACGAGAGAAGCAATGAGGTACAAACCTTAACTGCCTTAGGAGAAGCCTGGGGAGACGTGACTTAAAGGGAAGAAGAGGGAATCTTGGAGAGCAAAACTCAGTTAAAACCAAAAGGTGTGTGCTAAATGCTACAGTCCCAGACTGGCCTTGGAGCAAAATGTTGAATTAAAACACAGGATACAAAAGCACTGATGATTATGAATGACTTCAAAGTCCACTATTTTAAAATGTTGTGATATAGCATCAAAATAATTCATTTTGTTTGCTTATTTTTAGCCCCAGATCCTTTCAGTCACTCTGACCTCTCCTTCTGTCTTTAACTGGAACGCTGCCCTCCCCGCTAATCTAAACAGAGATGCACTTAATCTTCCTTTGGAACTAACAAAAAACATTCACGGTCTGGTTTTCTTGAAAAAAAACTGTCATGATTTGTGTTGAAATATTTTATTTAACTTATCATTGAAACGTTTGGATTTCCAACTTAACCTATGCTTTATTTTCCATTTTGTTGCCCATAGCCTCAGGAGCAGACTGATGTTGTAAGGGAAAGCTGTGTGGATTCAGAAAAGGTTTTTTTTTTTTCCTTAAAACTATCTGTGATGCTTATTGTTGTTTTTGCTCCTTCCCCTGCTTCTCCAACCTCCAATTAAAGGCTGGAACAATTTATTGAATTGTAAGTTCACTAATTGAATAGATATATAGACAGTTGAAAGCACCAGGATTCTCTACAGGGTTTGTTTATCAGTGTCTAAATCTTGGCTAACAGCTTGCTACCCTTCTAAATATACAAGTATTTATTTAAGTATTTATGTACAATGTTTGTTTACCATGGCAACTGCTATATCAACTTGACATACACAGGAGTAATTTTATTCAGATACATTTACCTCTTTGTTAGAATTCATCCATATTTTATGGTACTTAAAGAGAAATAACAACAAATTCTCAATATATGTTTCAACTTATGTGTGAGAGGCATTTGGCTGTTTTCTTGCATAATGAATGTAACTAAAGGTGTCTGCCAGCCACAGAAGTGGTCAAACAGCCAATTAAATCAGCTGGAGGGAAAATCATGGGAACCTTTGAATATTATTCGGCCTGTGGGGCTTCCATTAACAGTTATTTATTTTACTTTTTGCATTTTTACCCTCATGTAGTTAAAAAAAAAAAAAAAAAATAGAAAAAAAAAAAAAAAAAAAGAAAATAAATGGAAAGAAGAAAATCATAAAAACCCCAGAAAAAATACAAGGCCAGGCTGGATGGGGCTTGGATCAGCCTGGGATAGTGGAAGGTGTCCCTGCCCATGGCAGAGGGTTGGAACTGGATGGGCTTTGAGGTCCCTTCCAACCCAACCCATTCGGTGATTCTATGATTCTGTATTTTACCTTCCCTCAGAAATTACCCCTTCTGTGTTCCAGACCTCTGGAAGAACCTAGTCTACACCTGAACACCAACCTGACCCCAGAGTGGCACAGAGCTGGATACCCAAAACTCTCTTCCTGCTCTCTACACTCAGATCCGACGCCATGAAAGAAAGAGGCGACACAACTGCTTGGATAAACCATTGCACGTTCAGAGGGTGGAAATGCTGGGCCATGTCCTTGGCTACTGAAGAGACAGGAGCCACGTCCTTCCTCATCTGCATCCATGGAAATGGCCAGAATTGCCAATTTCCATGCTATGTTTGCACATGTAGGTCATGGGCAATGGAAAAAGCAGAATTACACACGAGTAGCTCGCAGAAGTATAAACCCCCTGCTCAGAAACACGAAGGGTAATTGGTGATCTCCTCCTGCTTGACCTGTTTCACTGAGTGGCACTGACATCTGATTTACCAGTGAAATCAGAATATACAGCCCTGCAAGTGCCAAAATGAAGGCAGCCCCCAAAGGGGATTTACAGGGTTAAAGAGAATAATAACTACAGCACGAGTGGAAAGGAAACTGGATATAATAGGGTGTGTAATTACAGAAAGCAAGAAATAATTCAGGACTGCAACACCATGAGAGTACAGTACCAGGAGAGATTAGAGGCAGCGAGAAATAGCCTGGTCATGAAGTACTGTATACACTGTTGAGTTTTCAACAGGGAATAATTCACTTATGTGATTCAACTCCTTCTCCCTCATCACAGCCAGAAACCGCCCTGAGTTAAACAGAAGACAAAATTAAGAGATTCTGTGAGTTCTTCAATATATTCTGTACCAGAAGCTGTACTCCAGTCTCTCCTGCAGTAAATGAGTAATAACAATGATAATAGTCATAATTAACATCAAACTCTTAGTGAAGGTTTATTATCTTCAAGTTCCGTTAAGTAATTAGTGAATTCATTAGGATTGCTAGTGTAAAAGCAAGCAAGTTACATAGAGACACACCCTGCAGGTCCAACATTTAATAACCTATTTTAACAGTACCAAAAAATTAACATTTATTTCTTAATATGGCAACCATCTAGTCCCACAGTTATGCAAAACACAGCAGAAGAACACTTATTTTTGGAGTTCTTATCTTTTCAGAACTTGCTGTTGGATTGTACCATCCCAGCTGGGAAAGCCTGCACAGGAAGATGCTTGTGCTCGTTTGAGATAGAAGCCTACCCTGCAAATCCACAAGGCTAAACCAACACATTTTTGTAAGACAAAGCAGAGAGGGACACGGGTTATACACAGTCCCAGTCATCCCAACCAATTTTCTGGATTCAGCAGAGCAAATCCTGCAATTACACAGATATAAAACCAGAGCAATCACAGACTACGAGGTCACGAGCAACAAGGAAAGTCACAAAACCAACAGCACCGTGTCCACATGTCCCAACTGCAACTGGAACTCTCTCCAATGCCTGACACTTCCTATCAATGTCCTCTTCTGTGTTATTAAATTCACTTTCATTTTGAAAGGGATCCAGATGGGTCACCTTTACCTGGTAAAACAGCTGGATATATTATTGATATGATTTGCATTCAGGCAGTTGGCCAGTGGAAAGTAAAACCAAGCAGAATTTTATCTTTTCTGGGAAGACTGAAATGTGTGTGAAGTTCAGAGTTCGCGGAGACTTTTTTTTTTGCCAGCTGATAATTCTAATGAGTCATGCTATCTTCTGCCTGAACATTTCTCCGTTTTTGATCAGCAAGAATGAATTCTTTAGATCAGATTTGAGAACTTTCACTTCCATTTTCTTACATTCAGGTTTCAAATGCAAATTTTGCTTTCATTTTGTATCTTGATTTATGAGGACAGTAAAAAAGAAATAAAAGCAGTGCTTTCTCTTATTTTATTTTTAATGGTGTTGCAAGGTCACAGCTTTCTCTTCTTCATGCTAGTGAAATAAAAAACTTCCTTAACTGAGTAAAACTAGTACTGCTGAAAAAGAGGAAGAAGTAAACACATTTTCTACAGCAAAAAAATCGGTCTTTTCTGAACGTTACATGCATCTTCTACAGCAAACAAATTGGTATTTTCTGAGTGTTACACCTTATTTCCTCCTTTCATCTACTCGCTGTCCAAAACAAAGAAAGTTTTGCCTGCCTTGCATCTCGGTTCTTCGCCTGAGAACCTCACCTCTGGAGGGACACAGAGCTTGTAGCAGGCAGTGTTTTAAGGACGTGTTTCTAATTAAGTGAGCAGGTGGCTCCAGCCAGCAGGAACTACTGAGCAAACAAACCCAGAGAGAGCTGGGACTTGTTGGAGCAGATGGTGTGGTCTTTGTACCTCTTTAATGAAGACTGTGCCTGAGCTCTCTGTTGGCTTTAACAGAACACTTTCCTCATCGTTTGTGCAACTGCATTTACACCAAAATAAAACAAAATGACTTCTGGTTTAAAATCACATTGCTTTCTCTGCACCCTTCAAATGTGCTCAAGCACAGCCTGATGTGCTAAGTGTGCTTTCTGCATGACAAAATTCAGGTAGAAGGTCAGTGCACACCCAGCACTGTTGCCTGCACCCATTCCCCCACTATAAACTGGCTTAACTCTTGTATCACACCAGCAATCGTCTTGGAAAGCTTTGCACAGATGTGAGGTCTTCAAAGAGATGTTCATGGGTTTTTAACATTCCCTTGCCAACCCCTGCTTCTAAGTTAATCTGTCAATTATTTAGAATACATTTATTAAATTACAACCTTTCATTTATAGATTTGTGTGAGCATACCCCAAATCAGAGTTCATATCAGGAATGGGAAAATTTGTTCAAATGTTTTCAGTGAGGGTCATGATTCTGTTTTGCATCCTCCCATTTATTTAGGAGAGGGTGATCAGAAAGAAAAGGAATTTTATGAAAAGAATTCCAATGGGGAAATGACCATTCCAGCTTGAGTAAGTATTAGAAAGAAAAATAGGGAACAGAAGCGGGAAATTTTCAGTACAGATTCAGTAATCAAATGAGAAATTCCAATAAATTACACTTGTGTACAATCCAGTATTATCATAGTGAGCCCATACACACAGTCTTACATTCATAATTACTTAAAATGTATCCACATGTAAGACAGTTCAAACACCTTCCAAGGGTGAACTGCAAACTGGTTTTCTTAAATCAGGAAGAGCTGAGGGTCACTTGAGGGTTGAAACTCCCCCTTGGCCCGTGGCTGTTTCTGGGAACCAGAGTCAGCCATCTGGATCCCAGGTTTGGAGATATTTTCGGGACATTACACAGGAGCAGGGATGCAGGAAAAGTAACCCAGGGAGTGGAGAGAAAAGGGAAACAGCCCAAAAATTGTGTGGACCATCAGGCTGGAGGAACACCATGAGCGTTGCGGACGGAACCTGATCGTCTCCTGACTTGCATTTCGTGGTTCTTTTTTTTTTCTTTCTCTCTCTCAGAGACATTAGGAGAACACATTTGAACCTGATCCAGAAGTCTCCACATTGTCAGAAAAGAGAGAAAATGATGCAGTGGTTTCAAAGTCATGTAGCTGTCTGGTCATTTTTTATTTTCACAAATTTCATTCTATCATTAGGGCAATCAATATCCATGGTGGCCAGCACATATGGCAGCTGAAAGCCAGGACAGCTGCCATTTATCTCCAAATGCAGAGAAAAATGATTTTGGTTTTGTAAAATGGAACAGGTATTTGGAAGAATGGGAGATTAAGACAGCAGCTGAGGGTGCCGTGCATTTTTATTCATCTTTGTTCCTATTATTTTAATTTTTGTATTTGCTACCATGGTATGGTGTAGTTTGGCCAGATGTCATAGGTTTAAACAAAGATGTGGACACTCATGGGAACAGAAAATATGGATGGACAAGAAAATAAAAGTGGAAAAGCACTGTTTTAACTCCAGCACTTTTACCACAACTGCTACATGGTTGCTATGATATCACTTGGTAATTAATTGAAACCATATTCTACCCTACCTTTGTGCACAAATTCAACTGATAAGGAAAAATAAAGATACAGCATGGCCCCTCCTGTGGAGAAATACTCCAATATGTAATAATTTGGCTGGAATACTGAAAGAATTGTGGTGTACACAGCTCATTATTCCTACCACTCATATCACTGAACTTGTCGTGCTAGCTCTATTTATTTTTCACTGGAGTAATTCCATTGGGAACTTCAAAGCAATTAGTTCAGGAGCACATGTTAAAGGGTGAAGGGTTTCAATGTTGCAGCAATGTAAGATAACTACAGATCACAAAATCTGTCATGGAATAATGCAGTGAAGAACAAAGCAAATTGAAGCTTTGTTTTCAAAAGATAAGAATGCAATGGAATGCATCAGTAGCTCCCCTTGTTTCTTGTGCTGTCTACCTAAATGAGGCTCCCTGCTTGCATATTTCAAAGTCATTGGTTAATTATCCTGAAGCAAAACTGCATTTTGGGTGCTCTGGTTTGAACATAATGATGTGACTATAATTTGAACAAATTGGAAATATGCAAAGTTGAATAGTTGATTTCAGATATAATCCAGTAATTAAAAACATAACAAATCATTTAGCAGGAATGCTGCCATTGTTGATGAGGAAATCTGCTAATTACAGTGCCCATATCTCCCCCATATTTGCAGTGCTTAACTCCAACCACAAATCAAGATCTGATAGCAAAAATGATGAATTAAAAGGTGTATTTTCCAGGCTTTTAAACCATGCAGACAGTAACGAGTAAGAAAAGAAAAAGATGGACTAAACAGTCATCACTTGCAGTGCCAATTTAATTTTTACTATGCACTCCCTGTACAACAGACAATAATATGACCATGTGTAAATTTACACGGATAATATGCAAGTACAGTAAATATAAGGAGATTATCAAACACAAAATGAATGTCGAGGAATATTTCTTTTAAAAATATGCTGTTGGTTATTATTATCCTGATAATTTTAGAGAGTCTTTTTGCTGTCCATTCACCCAATTAGAACATATTTCATAGGTATTTTTGTTAGTGAAAATGGTATTTTCCCTTAATAGAGGGTTATGAGTCTGGATGATTTCAGGCAGCAGCATTTAAAAGCACTTGTAGGAGCTCTCCCTGTGGCAGCTGCTCCCAGGCACTCAAGGTTAGTATCACTGAATGTTCTTCCACTGGCAGACCAAGCATCCCTGTGAAAAAGACCTGCTCCAAGCATGCTGCAAGGGTGTTGAAAATAAATACATATTCAGCAGTTCTGTTCAGCCACGAACACTGCTCAACAGTGACCGAAAAGAGAGGATGAAGGATAGGAACATTTTACAGGTCAAATCTGTGATGTGAGAACTCAGACGAAAACCACCATTCCTAATTCCTTGTTCCCTCAGCAGTGTGTTTGATCACAGAGGGAAACCTGTGCTTTCACACGTGGCAGTTTGCCTCCAGAAGTTGTTCCAGTGCTGTCTATTTTCTGACCCGTCCTGCTACAGAGAAAGTGTAAAATCCATATGTCTTTGAAATGCGACATGGTGCTTGTATAGGAAAAATATTATTTCCTATTGACAGGGATGCTCACATCTGTGAGTGTTTCTGCCTCCTAGCAGCTCCAAATCTGCAGCTCTGGTGAGACCAGACTTAACATTCTAATAACAAGCCCTGACATCTGCTGAGGTTTTAAGAACAGACTGAAGTTACTGTGGAGGGATGAGTTGTTTGTACAGATAATGATCCACAGACTTTGAGTGAATCCACTGATGCTGACTGACCCATCCCCATTTATCCTTCTTAAAAACCTGTGTTTGTTTCCTCAATGTGCAGACCTTAAAGTCCCCAGCAACTTCCTGTAATTGGTGACTGACATAAAAGCACTAAGTAACATTGCATTCTGCTTGTCATATTTGATGAGATAAATTCATCAGCCTCTGCCTTACTTTATTTTTGTCATTGTGACATAATTTTGCAAATTGCTGAAATGCCCAGGATAATAATACCTTTTCTCAGGATAGTCAAACATGCCAACTGGTAATGAGCTATTAATATCTGTGTTTTGCTCAAACATTTGTCTCCTGTAAATATTCCTTAAAAGCTGAACCTTTGTTAGAGAAGAGAGCAGGAGAAGGGATTGTGGATGTTACACGTGGCTGGGAATTGGACTCTGTGTTTCCCACCAGTTCTCCTTTCCTTTCTTCAAATAAAAAAGGCAGTGTTGTAACACAGTAGTTCAAGGTACAGCATTTTGGAAACAGCACTATTTGAAAGTGACATAAATAATGCAGACTATCTAGGGGAAAAAAAATCAGAAGTAATGCAGGTATATTATCAACAGAAGACTTGGAGAAGGAAGTATAAACAGAGGACTGACACAGCTGATTGCCACGACAGCACTGGATTTACCTCTGTTATTCCAGATAATTCACAGTATGGGGATCTTCAGAATGATGGACTGAAGTGCTTGGAGAAAGTCTAAATGCATCAGGAAATGAAGAAAATAGGTAATTCTAGGACATGAATCTCTCAATTATTTAGTGCTCTCAGGCATTAATCATTTCATTAATTCCAGATTAAATACTGCTCATTTGACTCCACTAATGTCCATAGAAGAAAGTGAATTTCAGTACATTGATGAAGAATTCTTAAAAGGTAAATATCATGCCAAGATAAAGGAGAACAAGTAGGGAACACAAAGAAATGGAAAAACTGCTCAAGTAAGAGATTTGAAAATAATTATAGCAATAAAAGTCAGTCACAAGAACACCAGCCAAAAAGCAAATCTGACATTAAATTATTGTATGCAGTGCACATAAAATAAAGATCTTTGTGGCCAGAAACTGGCTCAAAAATAAGAAGGCTGACTGTTCAAAAAAAATTTGGAATGTCTAAGCCTCTCTTATTTTCTTTCTCCTCCTAAACATTACTATTTGTTATTTATTTTTCTTATTTACGTAGTTGTACTGAACTTCTAAACTCATGTAGACTGGACTCTTAAAAGTTCAGAGCCCTGCTGTTCTTCACACACCATGACATGTGGTAATTCATTTTCCTTTTCCTTTCTTTGAATTGCACTTCAACATGATGCCACTCTGGAGGTTATTGAAATTATTGCTCATGCCCTGAATATCTGGTTAAACAGAAATGTGTGATTCAGATTATCAACTAAAATGAAAGGGGAAAAGATGACAACATAAAGGGTCTTATTTTTAATTCTCTTTGCAAATCTCAGCAGTTAAAAGCCAGATGAATAGAAATTAGTTAAGGTTCATTACTGCTACAATCCGTCCAGAGAAAGAGAAAGAGAGAAGCTCTGGTACATTAACTTTTACGCCTGTGAACCGGTAAATAATGTTCTGGTTGGAGCTATGACTTCTTTCAACCCAGAGCTCATATAATTTCTATAATAATTCATTAATTTTTTACACTGCTAAGTGTTGCTAAAGGCGTACCTGAAGGATATCAAATCGAGAACAAAAACGAGGGCATTCCTTTAAAAGCCACAGATGTATGTTCAAAATGTTTATCTGCGATGAGACTCTGTGAATAAACGAGAAAACAAGGCAGTCTGTCAAACCTCCAGCACTCCAAATAAAACCCCAAATTTGTAACAAGTCTGCCACAGCTGACATGCTTCCTTTTCCTCCTCGCACAGGGCAGAGAGGGGATTTCCAGCTCACTGGCATCACTTAACCAATGGCTCTGTGGCTCAGACTCTGAGCCTGTCACCTGAGCAGACAGCAGAGGCAGAGGGCTGGCGTGAGGGAGGGACTTTGACATTGGATTTGTCCCCAAAAAAAGGATTTCTATCGTGTCCTAATTCTGTTGCACTCGCAAGAAAGAATGAAGAATTAATTTAAATGCAGTAAATTATACCACAAAAATAGAGCCACTTTATTTTATTTATTGAATTATATTCTCACGACTAAAAATCCCTCCCTGTGGGAGTTGTGTTATAAAGAATTCTCCTGATGAATGTGCAGGTTGGTTTGGGAGAAGCTCAAATTGGTGAATACAAGGAAATTGACAAAAATCCAGGGGACCTTTTACTCTTGTTGCACTCTTGTTTGACCAGTAGCATCTAAGCTGCACAGTGGGTAAGCCAGTACCTGGAACGATGATTTAAAAAGGCAGGTAGATGTTAAAAAAACATTACCCATCTCATCTGCCAAAGGTAGGTCTCTGATATGGACAAAAAATAATTTCCATTGATAACGATGTCTTGCAAACATCTCAGTTGCAAGACTCAAAATATTTTCGGTAGATAAGAGTCAAACCCCATCATCCTGCACCCCCAGGATGATGGGGTTTTCTCCAGGTCAAGACACAGAAGTTCAAATTATCTTATGCAAAAATAAAGCAATCAAGATGATGCAATGGATACTAATGATGCCTTCCAGTTTCTTCCTCTCCTTCTCATTTTAATATTTTACCAAAACAAGTTACAACGCTCCCCTCCTCGCCTCCTGAGGAATTTGTCTCCAAGGGCACTGTGAGTCTCTCCAGCCTGATCTTGTAGCTCCTGGTCCTTGTTTTACTCTCTTCCTCTATGTACAAAAGTTCACCTCACTGACTTTGCAACTTTTCTGACACAATTTTGAACAACCTGATCCCCTCTGAGTCTCATCCTTGCCAGACCACACAAGCCCCACACCCTCAGCCTCTCCAGGGCTCTGGGCTCCATATTTGAGGCCTCTTTACGTTTCAACACCTTTCATGATCCCAGGGTCCCAAATCCAAATGTAATATTCCAGATATCCCCAGCAATATGTTGCCCAGTTGGGAATAATTCCTGAGCCCATCTGGCTTAATGCAGGGTATCAGATAATTGACAGCTTTCTCTGAGTGTAAATTCCTTGCTTACACACCTTGTTCAGACCCAAAGTAAGCAACCTGCACACGGATTTAGTGTTTTGGTAGCAAAAACATGGGCTTTTCTGAGTTCCTGAGGGGCTTTCTGTGCCTCTCCTGAATCACTGAGACCAAAGCCTGGGGAACCTCTTCCCCACTACAAAGGTCCAAAGCAGAAACATGTCAGAACAAAGACAGACTGCACCTAATGCTATTAATGCTGTGCAAAATCAATCTCCTAAAGCTTTCTAGGGCTTGTGAACATGCAGTCAAGATGCCTCTGGTGATGGACAGAAATTGCAGGGTTTCCTCCTAATTTTGTAGCCATTTCTTATTTCCATTCTCTTTGCTTTTGCTGAAAACTGATTGACTGTAGAAAATCTGCTTCAATGTCAGTCTCCTGTTAACAGCTGGGAAGTCACTTTGTCTTACTTGCAGCCACAAGGAAACACGAGATAATCACCCTGTGACAGCCAGACCCAGCAGACAGGAAGAGAATCAAATCTCCTTTAAATATTCTTCTCTGCCCGTTTCAGCCGTTACTAAATTCCCAAACAGTGAAAGGAAAAACACTCCCTTTGAATTCCGTCAATGGCTGGATAGCCAGTGGGAAAGCTCATTTTCAGCTCATAAAGCATAGTTTTCAGGATAAAGGTTGAGTTTTTCCCTTCTCTGCTACTGAAAGTATAATCTACAGTTTTCACTGATCTCTCCCATTTTAGGGGAAATAGTCTCCTCACTTTCTTAGCTGTATATCTCAAAGCACTCTTGAGCTAGACAAGAACACTCCAGACTGAGGAATTCAACAGGAAATCCTATACAAAGAGGCAATGCCATGACAAAAAAATCTGGAACTGAACAGTGTTAATGCAATGTAATTTAGCTGCTAGTTTCTATAAACACTTGAATGTAAATCAGAATTTCTACTGGAAATGGATTTTGTAACTAGAAACGCAGGGAAGGAAGCATAAAGAAGACAATCTCTTTCCCTTCATTGCCTCTGAACTGTTCCTTGTTTCCATAGGTGCTGCTTCTCATTTAACAGAGACATTAGCATAGAAATAATCTGCAGCAAGCCTGTCTCAAAGCTCTGCTCAGTCCCAGGAGTTTTGGCTGCCTAACTATATTAGGATCACAAGTAATTTGAGTCATTATGTTTTAGATTCAGATCAGCAAGAGAAAATACAACTTAATTTCTATTAGCAGATAAACATTACAAAAATGTGATTCCCCTCATATCCACACAACATTAGAGAGCTTTCCACTGCAGCTCATTCAAAGAGGTAGAAAAATGATATGAAAAAAGTTGCTAACACCAGCAGGTTTTTAGTAAAACTATTATGTCCCAGTCAGATCAACTAGCTACAATTTCACATTCCACATGGTGTGTTACCTGTAAAGAACCAGCTAAATACAGTTTTTGTCAAGTATGCCAATAACTCACAGGTAATTACTCAGAAATCTATTAACAACACCAACCCAAACAAAACCAAAACATTCTGCACAGGAAGCACTCTTTTGCACTAGCCAACTCCCACATCTCAGAATCTATTACGAGGTCATAGTTTTATCTACTAAAAACACCACGTTTGGCCAAGATCATCATAAAATTGGCAATAAATCTGAAATTTTATATAAAGAAAGGGCAGGTTAAAGATACTTTGCCATCCGTTGTAGCTATTTGTCAAAGCCTTCAATGTTTATGAATTTCTGCACACCTAAAAGTAATAAGTCAGTCAGCCAGGCATGGTGCTCCAGAGCCATGAGCCAGTCAGTAGGAAAAAAAATAACCAGTAATGAGTATGACGTATTGGTTAGAGCAGATACTCCTAGATCCTTTATTTAGCTCCTCCAGCAATTAGTATGTGACCTTGAACAAATCAGCCAGCTGAAAAACAGTTTAGGGCAGTGTTATCATACTGGGCATAGGTACATGTGCAGTCTAAATCTCACAGATTTTTAAATGGAAATAAGTAATTCAGGTTCTCTTGCATTTGTATGTTAGTTTTTAAAGAAAGCTGCAAGAAAATAAGAAATACAGCTTCCACATATAGCGTCCACACCTACTTCCATGGAATTTTGTTTCTAGCTCCTTTGAGAAGATGTCAAACACAACCTTTTGACACTTCAATATTTATTTATGTTGTGTGTATTATGCTGGTGCCCTTACAGTGCTGAAGAATAGTGAGGTTTTGTTCTGTAGTGCTATTGCAGAGCTGTGTAACAACGAGGGGCAGGATACAGATGTGGAGCCTGAGTGCCTCAAACTTCTCTACAGCTGCTTGATGTCCTCTGTCTGCACAACTAAAGACCAGAAATGAAGGGCAGATCCATCCCCTAATTTCAGGCATGTCAGGGAGCAGCTCCAGGAAGGGAGCTGAGCTAGGGGCAGAAGGCAACAATAAGGGGGTGATTTTACAATAGCAGGGATGCAGAGATTTCTGTCCAGGTCAGGATCAGGGCCAGGGCCAGTGGACAGGACTGTTCACAACCCAGGGGTCACCCAGAAATTCACATCACCCGGGGTGAGGGCATATCAGGAAGCTGTCAGGATGAGCACAGGCATCGCCTCTTGTGCCTCTTTTAACACAGCTGCTGCCCTTGGACACAGCAAAGGGGCCACCCTTGGACTCAATCCACTGAACTCTGACTGAACCCCAAGCAGGAGGATGCCTCCAGGTGCTGCTCAGTGCCCTGAGGGGCAGCAATAAGATAGATCAATGCTCCTCCACCCAAGGAGAGAGGGTCACAGGAGGGCATTCCAGTGCCACTCATCTGTGACACCTCCCGGAGCAGCTTCTCGAGTTAATCACACTCTGTGCTGCCTCACCCGAGTGCTGAAGCACAACGAACCCGGGTCAAGCACCCCTTCCTAAGGCTGCCTCCTGGAAGGGTAGGAGACTGAGCCCCAAATCCCATGGCTGCCAGCAAAGCCTCTGGAACCTGCTCCTCATCCATTACTGGTGGGATCTGAGCTCCTCAGCTGTGCATTTCAATTCTATTTTATTCAGCTTTGGAAGGTTTATGAATCCCAGACATGCTGGGTGGGTTCCTTAACAAATGTTCTCCAGGACCTTCCAAACTCCGGATGAAGAGCACCATAAAGACACAAAGCAGCACGTGCACAATAGTATTTTTAAGAAGTATTTTTATATTTACATTGCCATCAGTGCTTCAGAAATTCTGTTTGTGGCATCAAAAGAGAAGTCAGCAAGGTCACCATGTGCAGATAAAATTAGTTAGCATCACTATAATTAGTCCAGAGACAGCCCTCTCAGGGGGAAAAAACCATCTCTCTTCCAGCTCCTACTCCTGATTTTCCCTTAAGCCTTTTCTGACAACAGGCAAACCTATTAAGCTTTCTATGGCTACATTTCCTCATCTAATAAAGAGGAAAAAAAAATATAAATCAGACAGAACAACACCAGCTTTGTCTGAGTGCTATTGTGTCCATGCTTGCAGAACACAATATGCTTTTTTTGTGGCATAACACAATTTGCTTTTTTTTCAGCAAAGCTCTACGAGGAGCTGACATTGATTAAAAGTTACAGAATTCAGTTACATTTAGAACTTGATTTAAAATCTTAAAAACACCCCCAGGCCAGCTGTATGAAGACAAAGCATCATTTTCTAATTCATTTTAATTAAAACACTTTCAAATTTTATTTTACTGAAGAGAAATGGAATTTGGAATTTTTTTGCAGACTTTTGGAATGGAAAATCACTTCTGCAGATACAGTTAATCTGAACAAGTTTTCTACAATATCATCATTTTTTATGCTATGCTCTCATAACTTCCTGTCAATGCTTAAGGAAAACATATTTCCCCAAGATTTTAGTTTTGAAAATATTTCAAATCCCAAGGGGATAAAAGATGCAAAATCAAATATAAATAAGTAACAGAATTTTTCACTTTAAAACAGTTACAGGAATTCCCAAATGCCTGCTACAGAAACAGAGAAAACAGAATTTTCTCAACTCAGCCAATCTGCCCAAAAATAAGGGACAAGAATTCCAAAAAGAAAAAAACAACTTACTTACTAGATGATGCTCATTGAAGAGATAACCTGTTTAAGATAAAATGACTGCTGGTCTGGTTCAGACATTGCTTTCTTTTCAAGCCCTTTAAATCTATTTGTTCTGATATCGTTATCAGCCCAGTCTTGTACAAAGCAAACCATATTTACTTTTTTTTTTTTTAACTTGGATATCTAAATATTTAGATACAATTAGAGATGAAAGAAATGTGCATAAGGATTATTAGTCCCTCTGTCTCTTACAGAGTGGAAGCCCTGCTGTATTTTTATGTTTTGTTTCCTGCTATCTGGGGTCAATGCCTGCTGTTATTTATCAAAGATGGGAGAAAGAAAAAAGAGAGCACCACATTCATGTTCCTCCAACCTTGCTAGTGGTGAAACAGCCACAGACACTGCCTCAAGTTCTAATAGCACCATAAAAATCTCATTACACCTCCTAATTCGTGGCCAGATGAGCAGTGCCAGCCCCTGAGTTTCCTGGAGTGCAGCTTACAATGGCCAAAGTCTTCCAACGTGTGTCAGCTGCAGGGAAAAAGGGCAGGGAATTTTTAAGTGGGGTTTGGACGCTCTAACTGAGGGCTCTGTAAGAGAACCTTTACATTTAGGCCAACAATATTTGCCTTAATTTCAGTGAGTCTGCTTGTTCAGGAAATCCCCAAAGTGATGAGGGGTCAGCTCGAAACAAAATGAAAAAAATTAAGTAGGCTACTGAAGAATCATAATGAGCTTTTCTACAAGCAATCGATTTACCCTTTAAAGTTTGTTTTTATCATGAGTG
This sequence comes from Oreocharis arfaki, assembly GCA_013398015.1. Lineage (NCBI taxonomy): Eukaryota > Metazoa > Chordata > Aves > Passeriformes > Paramythiidae > Oreocharis > Oreocharis arfaki. The sequence goes on along the minus strand of VZRR01008711.1, from coordinate 165,764 downwards.
TTCATGCAACTGTATGAATGATTTGGAGTTTAAAAATGACTCTGTTTCCACATACAACATTTTTTCAGCTTTGCCCACACTCATCCAGCTGTGGATAGACACAATACTGTGTGGCTTATTTGATCAAGCATACAAAATTGAAAGTATTAAATAAAATCAGTTTTGATATGTTCACTCATGCCTCTCCTGTAACAGCCATTTGGAAACAAGATAAATGGCGAGAAAAATGTGACTTTTTTACCTATCAGTTATGCTGCAAACTTCACTTGGGGCCCCCCAAAACTCTTAAGATACCTTGACACCTCTGCAGCATGGCCTCTGCTAAACAAGCACCCGGTAGCTCAGGGTCAAAATAAAATATTCAAGTTTTATAACAACATATATGTGTGCAAAATGGGCGCCATCAGTAAAATTAAGAGGGTGATCAGATACTGGGTTTTTTTTGCAGAAGCATTATAGAAATAGTAATTTTAAATCATTTACCCAAAGTAGTAGAGGACTGCAGGTTGAACTTCCAAGCACTTAGGAAGTTTTTAAAGGCTCATGTAGCAGCTCTGGTGATGCTAAAGCACATCCCTATGATTAGTTGTGCCCATGGTAATCACATCCATGTGGATCACCATCAATAAAGCTTTGGGATGAGGGCTTAAAAGACATCCACACCTCTCAGCCGAGCTCTTGACTTTGATCCACTCACTGTACCAATAGCCCACAACATATTTTCCTTATTAAAATAGTCTTTTTCAGTATTTCTGCACCACATACTTCATTACAGCTAATTAAAATATTCCAGCTATCTAAACCCCCCAAATAACATACTGTTTTCTCACCCTCATGTACAGTGGGTGCTTTTGACAGCCCAACTTTGAGAAGAGGGTGTTTACTGCAATCTAACTTAAGCCCCACTTCAAATAATAAGGTTGACATGGAATATCACTGGAGCTTCCTTATTTTCCAATTATATTTCCTCATAGTGAAGTTAATAAAACTTTATGCAACCTATTTCAGTAGGATCTTTTCAAGGTTCCAGTTTGACATTGCCTTTCAGATCAAAAAGCAACAATTCAACCAAGTTCAAATGCGTTTCAGAAACGGGATGTCAGCAATGCAGGGTAGGAGCCTGACTGTAATGAGCTGAAGGATAATCACAGCTGACTCCCATTCACTCTTTCACACTGGAAACACTTATCATGAAACTTTCTCTTCAATGAAACTTTGCAATCCAACAGCAATATCTGTCAGCCAAAGGGAGGGATGGCGGAACTGATCAATACAAGTCTTGTTCATTAGAACTTGGATTATTTTTTACTTTTTAAAGAAAGGATGTCTTATGATTAAAATATCATTATAAATGAGCTGGTAGCCTGTCATGTGGAAAATTGAGATTCTCTGGTTCTGGTGAGCTGCCTTCCAGCCTGAGGGGTTTTAGCTTACTTAAGTGACAGGCCCTCCTGTCTCACTAGTTTACACATTTAATTTTGCATAACTGTTTTCATGTAGACTTTTTATTGTTTAATGTGCTCCAAGACACAAAATGTGCTTGTTGTCTGCTTGCTTTTATTACCATGCAGTCATATGTATCTCTGATCTTATACAGAGTTCTATATACAGTAAAATTTTTTGAATGAAGACATTAAAATCCATAGACATTATCCCCACTGCAAAAAGGGTTTATTTTTCTTGGATGTCTAAATTGTAAAGGAGCTGCACAAGCATTAGGTTTTTATTTTTGGAGGCTGTCTTGTTCTTGAATGTAAAGTTTCACCAGCCACACTGAACAGTTTCATTAGCGCACCATTTTTTCAGTTCTTTCACGATTTTAACATAGATTAGATTGACAGTAACCACATTTTTCCTTCAGGGCAAAAATATATGTTTTCCTATTAGATTCTGAAGGGATAACATCAATGGTTGACCTCAATTTTGGCAGACTATTCTACTCACTGCACTCCTATTATATTTGCCAATCAGTTAAAGCACTTCTGTCAGACCCAAGTACTTTACCTCTATCAGCTATGATCAAGTGGGGGTCAGGTCCTCTAATTTTAGAGCATTTTTTGATTTTTTCCTCTCTCAGGAAGATATCAAAATACCATGTTTTAGTGACTGATAGTCATGGGACAAATTCATGCTCCAGTGTGCAACCCAAAGGAGTATCTCAGTGCAAAAACAGAGAGAGACCAGCAGCCCCAGTCACTTCTGGGATATCCACTCAGCATAAAAGATAAAGAAGTTTCCTGAGTGTTTGTACCTTTTTCTAATTTCCCATATCATAATTGTCTAATGGAACAGTGAGTCATGGAGCCCAAGCTCCAAGGCAGCAGGCAGATGCAAATCTCCCTGAAGGCAGAGAATGTTACCTATTAATGTCAGGGTAAATCAGGCCCTTTATGTCTTTTCCTTACCCAGGCTGTACCAAGATTGCTAATCAAGTGCATGTATGAGGGTACCTAACTTTGTTTCAGAGAAATATACCTGTGTGAAGATGGTATTTCTCCATTTAGAGAGCAGAGAAAACTGGGAAATAAGAGGAGAGAGCGGGAATCAGACCCCTTATAGAAAATATTAAATTCTTAATGCAAAGACATTGCTCTTAGTTACTGGAAAGCTTCATTTCAGCCAGGTACTGAGGCATATGTCAAATCTGCCTGTATTTAGCAAAAATTTTAACTAATAATAATTAGTTATTATTATTATTATAAATTAAAGGCAGTGAGATCAACAGTGCTACCACAGAATTCAGAAGAAATGGAAAAAAGCCACCACAACTCAAAAGACTGAGGAATCCACACTTCCCAGAGATGCTTGCAAATGATCCGTACTTTAAAATGGGGAAGAAGAAAAAACGCTGAACCTTGTTTGTATATTACTTAAGAGGATAAATTAATGGGATAAATTATTCATTCTGAAATGTTCACTGTGCTTTACTGATTACGACAGCAAACATAATGGAGGGATTTCTTCCATCCCAGTGTCACACAGAGATGTGAGGACATGCTTGCAGATGCTCTGCAGGCCAAAGTGAACGGTAAGAGAGATAATTAAAGATGCTTTAATAGCCTTTCAAAGTTGCTAAGATACCATCAGGTAGCATGGCACATCTTGGACAGCCACACTGTCCAAGACTATGCTCTAAATATTCATTTCCAGTAGCTTTGCTTTAATTTTGCCTTCCCTTTCTTTCACCTTTCCTTTCCTTTTTCTTTTTTTTCACCTTTCCTTTCCTTTTTCTTTTTTTTTAAACTTTCCTGGTAATTGCAAACCTCTTCAGATAAAACACCACCATCTGACAGGAAGAAATATTTATGTTTGGGATTCACGACGTTCGGTTGGCAATGAAGGAGTTTTTACAGCTTTTCTGACTAATAAAAAGCAACACAAATATAAAGACGAAATTATCTGCAAAAACATGACTTGCAGTAAAGCAGGCAGCTGAGATGATGGATGTTCACCACTTCCCATACAGTAGGGAAAGTACCAGGAGATGGGGCCTTCTGTGACTATCATACCTGGGTTTTTATAGCAGCAGAACCCCTCAGTTCTGCAGCTGTATAATTGAAAAAGAACATTGAGGGCGTTTGCATTAGACACAAATGAGAAGATAGAATAACGTGGAATAAAACAGCTTTGCAGATGTGACATAAGAATAATAATCTCAAATAAAGAGTTCAGATCTCTCTGCCTGCCTGAAGCTTATACACCAGAGCAGTTTAAGTGGGAATTAGCTAATACAAAAATATAACATGATAATATATATGATAATAGTGGCTATTGACTACTTTAGGTGTTACTTTAATCCTCACAATAGCGGTATTCAGACACCCAAACACAGAGCCTTCACCATTTTTAACTAAAAACACCCCATCAGTGAGTAAAGATCTCACAGCAGACATCACTCAATTCAAAATTAAAAGCTGAAATACTTTCAAATATTGAAAAATCACTTCAGCTCTGATTACCTTGACACAAAGCTGGATGGAAAAATTCTCTTGGATGTCCGTTTTTTGCCAGAGATGAGAGCACAGATGCATTCCAATCCCACTCTTAGCAAGGGCTGGTTCTTTGAAAAGAGAATGACAAATGCCTGCTGAACTTTTCTCTTAAAGCTTAACACCCAAGATCAAAGACTAATTCAATTAATTCTAATCTCTAAAGTTATTAAATCTGGGGGCTTTATTATTAACAATTTTTAGGCTTTTAATCCTTTATACAATGACTTATGCAGGCACGTAACATCCCAAATGATAATCACCATGTTGCGAATTCTAATAAATTTTTATCTGGCACAAATCATATATAAAGCTGTCAGTTTAGCTCCTTCTCTGCAGAAAAGAAACAGAAAATCCTGCACATGGTGGAAACAAGGGGAGATAAAGACTGCAGATATCAGTGCACTATTTGCAACTAATCATTTATTCGGAGATCAGAAATTGTTTCCGAGCAGACACGGGGGCAGTTCTTGGCACTGAACGTGATCCTCTTTCAAGCAACTCAGTGTAAAAAAAGGGATATGAAACATCCCAAGGACTGTGAAATGCAAAAATAGCTCTCAGCTGCCTTTTCTCTCTACATTGTCTGGAGACATGAGATGTGAGCCCTGACCTCATGGAAGTCAACAGAATTCTTGTCATTGCTGGTAGCAGGACCAAGCTTTATCACTGTTTTTATTAATAATTCATTCTTTAGAATGACTTTATGTGTATTTCGACAGTGGCTTTGATTTTACCATTGAAGTGAAAAGATGATAAAGATTTGGAGAATGTTACCAGCTCTGATACTAGGATAAAACTGATAGAGAAAAGTAATCAGACCATGCTCATGTTGAGCTCCTACTCTGGCCAGCAACTAGCACAGTTCCACTCGAACTTTTAATTAAAATAGTGTTAGAAAAAGAGATAATGAAAACTTTTGTTCTATGCAGAAAAAGGAAGCATTTACAAAAGCTTCAGAGACTGACCCAGAAGGATCATGATTAAGGTTTATAATTAAAGCTTATGATATCATAACCCTTTTTACCTGAGATATTCTAGGACAGCACTCTGAGATTAGCCAATTAAATGGAATCTCATGACATTTGCATGAAACACACTTGCATATTATATAAAAGCATGATACTGATGTGATACTGATCATCTACTCACTGCCCATGTTCTGCGCAGCCATTTTTCACCTTTTTTAGCAAAAATTCTCTCATGTCCTCTGAATCATTTCTCAGCTGAGAGTGTTTGTGCCCTTCCTCAACCAAGTCAAGGTAGATCATAACAATGCTGGGCACATCTGAGCTAATTTTAATGCAGCCTGCACAGATTAATTTCTTCAGCTGTGATTTTGTAGAACGAAAAGTGCTGAGGCCCTGGCACAGGGTGCCCAGAGCAGCTGTGGCTGCCCCTGGATCCCTGGCAGTGTCCAAGGCCAGGCTGGACGGGGCTTGGAACACCCTGGGATGGTGGGAGGTGTCCCTGCCATGGCAGGGGTGGCACTGGATGGGCTTTAAGGTCTCTCCCAAGCCCAGCCAGTCTGTGATTTCCATGATTTGGTGAAACACAGCCCGGCAGAGCTGACATCACCCAGCTGTGACACGCTGGGATCTCTGCACTCACACAATCAGTGCTGCCAGTCGTGGCCCTTACCACACCACTACAGAGAACATAACACAGGACAAATCATATCTTTGTTTCTATTTGCCTGTCAGGGCTCAAACCTGAGCTCTCAACAGAGTGTCTCCCTCTGTGGCATTGTTCTGCTAGTTGCAAAACACAGCATTATTCCATTATTGGATGAAATGGATTGACCTGGATAAGAAGAGAACCCTTTTCTGTTGACAGTGGCTCAATGCAACAAAAAATCTGCCAGGGTCATTTCCAGTGCAACTGAAAACCAATCAGCTTCTGATCTTCAGAGTACAAAATCAATTCATGCAACAAGTCCACTCGATTCTGGGATTTGCCAGGAAAAGTGCCCAAGTCTGGAAGTTGTATCTCGAGTTGGGAGCTGGATGCTGATGAACCTGATGGGTCCCTTGCAACTCAGAATATTCTGTGATTCTGATTCTGACTTGACAAATTTCACAAGAATCTTCGTTACTTCTTTGCATCAGAATTCTTACTTATAAAGCAACATAAAGCACTTTCAAATTTTAGAAGGCAAAATTACTAGGAGAAAAAGTGATGATTAGTATGGAAATTATTAGAATATCAGACTAACCAATGATTATATTTTAGACAAATTGAAATATCCTGAATATCTCTTGGACAATATCTGACCCCAGTGTATTAATTTTGATATTTTGTCAGTCCACCGGACAGATGTTGTTAAATTGTATTTGGAATATTGTAATATTCCAAACATTATAGTGTTAATAGATGTATGAATGGAGCTTTAGGAATTGTCTGCTTTCATTTAAACTTCACAGTTCATGCTTTAGATAGATGCTGGAAAGGGTTTCTCAGAAGTGAAAAGAAACTGGTGAGAAGTTCTAGACATTGTCACAAACTCTAGACTTGATGTGATGACACAACAATATTCTCATTTCTGGGAGAGAATATACACTTCAGAATTTTAAAAGTCACTTGTTTCGACAATCTGGTGCTGTTGAAAACAACCAACCAAACCAACCCAGATGGAAACAGTTCATGACCTTAGAAATTGAGGGAAGGATGTAGGGAGCAGTTTGCTGCAGTCTTGTCCATTCTAAATGACCTCTGACGTTAGTTAAGTGCTAGTAAAGTTTAACAACCCTTTTCCTATTATAAAGGAATTTCCTATGGAGAATTTCAATAGCTCATTGAAGGTGAAAAGTGTAAATCTTTTGGAGGCACCAGAAATTTCACCACACTCCTGTAAGTCTGCACAAGCACTCAGTCACCTACACCCCCTGTCAGACTGAGGTGTATCTCACCAGTTCCTCAGAGGTGTCTTTGCACAAACTGTGGAGCAGAGCAATGAATTCCTTCCTCACATTCACCTCCAAACTGGGGTGTGGTATTGAGACACAACTGCTACTTCCAAGCTCTTTGAAAGCTGAGTCTTAATGTCCACCGCTTGAGTTGCTTGAACATCCCAGTCTATAAAGTAATTTTGGACAGATTGTTAATTATTTTTTAATTATGGAAGTAATACAGCACAGGCAAAATTAGACACGTTTTATTTGGAATGTTAAATATCGATAATGCTGGTGAATAGAGCAAAGAATTATCGATTAACTGTCAAGGGTAGTTGGTAAATGGTCTGTGTGCTTAATCAATGAGTTAGTACCCTGAAGAAAGAGATCCTTAAAGTGCTTAGCCGAGCCTAGAGATTGATAGCCTTCTGTTCTATTTTCAGCTTGCTAAGTATGTGCAGTGCAGAGTATCTCTGTCATTGGCCTGAAAATAAAACTTGTTTTCGTGGATATATTATGTACTTATAGCTGGCAACAACCATTTCACACTTGCAAATTAAACCGATCCCTGTCAAGTGACTGGGAGTCGTGTTGGTTTCAGCAAACCCAGAGAGATCTGGTACACTGTCAAGATGAGTTTGGTTAAATGTTAACAGAGTTCAAAAGGAGAATAGAAAACATCAGTTCTAGTGAATTCCAGAAAGTAATTTGTGTCAGGTTTACTTGAAGAAAAAAATAAGAAAAAAAAGAGAAAGAGAAACCCTCGGGAGCCCTGCCCAAACCTTCTGCACAGTTTTTGGCCATTGTGTCTGCTGGCACTGGAGTAGGTGTGTGGAAAACTCCCCTAGAGACCAATCACTGCCTAATGGTTTACAATAGTTAATAAAATAGGAAAATCCTTCTACTCCATTGGGCTAAGTATGGATTGACAAATTAGAACCACAAAGCACCGACCTCTCTCTCTTTTCCCATGAAATAACCTTCAACAAGAATCTCTTCATTAGACCTGGCACTATCCAGCATGACTTTGCCTGTTTTCAAAGCATTTTACATAAATCTCAAGTTTTCTTCAGTTTTCATCACCAGCTTCACGTCTGCCCCACACCCCTGTGAACTGCACCTTGCACACAGCAGGAAATTTCTGACCCCTGCAAGCATTTGCACATCTATTCGCTATGTACAGTGCTAAGCAGGAACAATCATCAGGGAGAGGTCTCCATGCCTATTATACTCTCAGTTTCTACATTAGTTCATGCAAATCATTTCGAGGGCTTTTTAAGCCAATTCACACAATGTGTACCCTGCCTTCCTTTTCCTTTTTACATGCATTATTTTTATATTCTGTTTGCACAGAGCTTCAGTGATACACAGATAACAGGGAGCCTGCAATGCCTCCAGCATGCATTTGTGCAGCTTACAAGTACAGAAAATTCCTTGTTCCCCTGGTTACTCTCACTAGATCTGCATTATAACATAAGAGAAAGAATGACAACTTCCTGGCTGTCGCCACTGAACCCAGCTATTAAGCAAAGATTTTGCAAATAGATATTGTTTAACATTTTAATTTTTCCTTTGAAAACAAGTAGGTAAGAAGAGAACAGCTGTCAGTAAACAGGCAGTCTAAAAGAATTAGAGTCTCTGGAAGAGACATTAAGAATCTGGGATGTTACACGGCTGACAAAAGCAACTGGGGAGAGATAATGTTTATAAAATCATTTGCTTAAGTACACTTTGAGAAATGAGTGGAACAAAGCAAGCTGAGATGTTAAACTTGGGCCTCGGCTGTTTTCAAGACAGAGCCAAGCACAGTGTAAGGCATCTGCTGATGGGTACTGACCTGATATTCCCTGGCAGTCAGAGTTTGGGATATGAAATTCCAGTTTTCACCGAGCAAGAGACATTTACATATAAATGTGAAGTGTGATAGAGCTTGTTCTGAATTTCAAGAAGGGGATGAGCTGTCTGTAGCAGACAGCAGAACTCCGAAGTTTGGTGTTATCCTTGCAACAAACACGTTCAGCTCACCTGGCAAAGCAGCTGCCATGCAATACAAATGTGAGGATGGCAGTTCTGACCCAAATGCAGCCCCTCTCTGCCCTGACTCCTGCACTGCACTTCCCCATGAGGTTTTTGCTACGTTTGCCGTAGCTGCCCTTCTACTCACAAGTTACTCACCCCTCCAGATCAGTGATCAGTGGATATAAAGCTGAAGAACATTCAGGAAAAGAAACCATGTTTCTGGCACGCTGCATGAAGCATTATTCTGCATCACTCGCTACACCTCAGATCCTATTACATCGTGTCAAACATCCTCAACTTGAAATAATAGTACATGACACAAGACATTTGTTACATAATATGATGTGACTGTTAAAATTTCACCAAAAATATTTTCCTGGTCCATAGACTACTATCAAATCAGGCTGGAGTTAATAAATCCAAATTGAATTTGGCACGGAGAGCATGAAAGTAAAACGAGAACAATTTTGCGCATGCATTATATACATAATCCTGTACTTAATATAATCATGTTGAGCTGGAGATGAGGATTTTCTTGTTTGAAACTGGCAGGCTTGTGCAGCTAAAAAAATGTTGTTGCTTTATTTGCTTGCATGTAGATGTAGTAATAGAAATCTATGGTGGAAAAAAAATGTTTTTGTGCACAGTACTGAAAATAAACTTTGTCATCTTTTTAATCATCAGGTGCCCTTAAAGAAAAGCGTTTGTAGATCAGGCAAGTTGTTCAGCAAGAACACTCTAGAAATAATTTTTAGAAAATTTATGTGGTGCAACCTGTCATCTGTGATGCTTCCCAGCTCATTCCTAGTGGACTTCTTCATACCCTGTCCTGTTACATCCCAACCTATTACACCCAAACACAAAGTCCAATACACATCCCAACGAGTGATGCGAATTTCTGAACAGCAAGCCCAGAAAACATATGCCTGGCATGGCGTAGAGCTCAGCTCAGCTAATGAAGGAGAGAGTTTTTTTGTGAAAATGCCCAAATGCCCACAAAAACCCCCACAAATAGCAGAGAGCATTATGTCAAATAATTGTATCCATTTATGCCACCAGTAAAACCCAGAAATCGTAGGTAAGCCCAAACACTACTGACAGAGAACATTTTGAAGTGGTGAATTTAGAGTTCTGTCCTCAAAAAATACCCTCAGTTCTATTAACTCTACTGCCTGAAAACATTTTACTTTCAGCCCCAAGTGTTTTCTGGGTTGAAACACCAAATATGTGGTGACTGAGTAATCAGGGTAAAAATCAAGTTGCGTTCAGACAAATTGATCCAGACAGCAGCACCTTTGAGACAGTGACAGTGTCACAAGAGTGAAAGACACCAAGCACTGTGAATTCATCGAGTGAAAGACCCAGTGCATCACCCAAGCATACAAATGGAAAAAAAAAAAAAATGTTCTAAAGCAAAAAATTACTCAATCTGCCATGATTTCCCCTTAAGAGTAATTCCTCCTAAATTAACAAAAATTATATGCAACTTCTATCTTAAAATATTGTCAGAATGAGCTACCTGTTCTAATAAAATTAGAGAGAGCGGAAGGAAGTAGTGACAATTTAGAGGCAATTTGGTCTGCTCTTTTTAAAGGAGCATTCTTTTTACATAGTGCTGGCATATGTTAAAGAAGGCACAATTGCTACCTTGAGCTGGCATCAGAATAAAAAAAAAAAAAAACAAACAATCATCCACCTCATGACATTATGCTTTGTAAATTAAATTACTCCAGTAGTGATCATAAAGTTTCATTTTTAATGAATCGGCCACTTATTCTGGTGAACTCAAGGCATTAAGTGTGAGAGGTTGTTCTCCTTAGTTTAGCAGGACTTTTAGCTGTAGCTCAACATCTTTGCCAAATATATTTCACTTGTGATTAAACAGAGGGAAAAGCATACAAATAAAGTGCTGTAATTTGTAGGCCCAGCCAGGAATGAGGTAGAAAAAGAAAAATCTCTTTCTGGAAGGAAAAGCATTTCTACAATGGAGAACAACTGGTGGAAATACAAGATTAACCAGTCTCACTTCTGTCTTCATCCTTGTAGTGGACAGAAAGCTATCACTTGACTGTTGTTCTAAAGCAACTGATTCAAAAGCAAAATCACATCTGTTTCGAGACTGGAATCAGCTTTCAACACACAACAGAAAGGTGGACCTGGAGAACTGAATTAATTTATCTTCAGAAGCCAATGCAGGACCTACTCTGCTTAAATTATCCCTGAAAACACTTTTTTAGTCTGCTCCTAAGTAGTGCAGCGACAGAGACTCCACTATTTCCCCCAGCAATATATTCTATGGTGCAACTGCTTTTACAACTGGAATTTTTTCCTGATGCCTTGCCTAAATCTGCCTTGCTGCCGTTTTAATTCCATTATTCTTTATCATGTCCCCAGGAGCAATGGAAAACAAATCATTTCCTTTCTCTCTGAAGCAATTTGGAGACACTTGGAGCTCCATCATGCTCCCCTCCTCCTCATTTAGATGGAACAATTAAAGGCAGGCAGGATGGCTGAGCCTCCCTCCGTCCTTGCCTTGCCTCTCCAGCAGGGTAAAGTGTGCTCCACAACTGGAACTGGTGACATTTAGGATTACAAGTGAAACATGAGTTGCTTGTTTAAATGTTTGTGTGTTTCCTGTCTCCTTATACCCAGATTACTGCCCTAAAGCTGCTATTAACTGCCAGTAAATTAAATTCACTAAAAATTCCCCAGGTCAAAGGCTACATAGAGTCCTTTTAACTCTCCCCTCTGAGCTGTACCTCATTCTTTTCCAAACAACTTCTGCAAATTCTGAAGCTCATTTTGCACTTTTATCCTATCAGGGGCATGATAGCACAATACCAGGCTTGGGAACAAACCCCAAAATGCTCTGTCCATTTTCCAAAGGAGTGGAGAGAAATAATTGCAATGGAAAACAAGAGCAAAAGGGAGAACCTTCTGAATTTACACTGGTACTGCATGGTGTCCAAAACACTACACAAACACTACACAGGCTTACACACACAGGAGTGCTGACAATGCAGATGGATGCTGGAAGTGCTCTGGAAGTGTTTTTCTGAGATATTCTAAGTGAGCTGCTGTTGGAGGTTATTTTTCCACTTGATTTGTCTCACCATAGATGCTTCCATGCTTAGAAACAAGAGTGGCGTGGTCACAGAGGCACAAAAATCATTATAATTAGGCATTTTCCTGGTTTTCAATGTATCTTGTAAACAGTACTGAGTATTACCTAACTTTTTTTTTTCTCATTTAAAAGGACTGGGAAGAATAACCAAGAGAGAAAGAGAATTGCTTGTCACATCATTCTCCAGCACTCTGCAGCTCCGTGCTGAACATGTTCTTCAATGATTCAGGAGCTGTGAAAATCCAGGCTGTGATCATCCAGGCTGGAAGGGGAGTGGGGGCCGATTTAAGGAAGGTGTTGCTTTTGCTACATTTTTTATTTTAACATAATACACAGTTGCCAATATGAAAAAAAAAATCTTCCTGTGCTTCTCATGATGCATCAGAACATGCCATGAAATATCAGCAAGCCCCGTTACATAAAGCAGCAAGTGATGCACCACCTACATCTCTTTTTGTTGTTGTTGTTGTCGTTGTTAACTTTTGTTTATGATTGAAATCAATAATCACACTAAACACTTGGAAATAAATTAAGCCTTTTCGGTCTGATTAAATTGGCTGAATGCTTTAAACATGTGACTTCGGCAGATCTAATCATCCCAGGATAGTCAGGGAGTTAATCATGCAAATGTCTTCAGATATTTCAATTTGCAAAGCTGTGTTTCGGAGCCCGCACTCCTCCAAAGCTTCTGCATTCCACGGTGTGAGCTGCGACTGCTCTGTGGCCGAGCCACGCAAAAACCTCACAAGGAGCAAACCAGCAAGCCAGACCAAGGAGCACAATTAAAAGCTTTTAATAAGAATAGAAATGCAGCACTGTAGGAGGAAAGTGCTGGCTCCAGCTGGGAGGGAGTAAGGAACACGGAATAGCTCCAAGAGCTCAGTGTCGCTGCTCCTGAAAACCTCCAGGTTTATTACATCCACTCTGTGGAATTAGTCTTTTCTCGTGCCTGCTGCACGTGAGGAGATTGATGGTGTTCATAAATGATCCTTACTCACTCCCTCTGTTTTGGAGACTGCCCTTCCACTAATGGCAAGACTCATTTACTACTCGTAGTAATCATTTTTTTTTCTGCCTTCTTTTCTGTGTGAAGGAAAGCTTTAGGATGAGCAAGGGGAGTCATGGATTCCATCATTCAGTGAAAACCCTATTTTATTTTGACCAGAATCTGAACCTTTCCTATGGCATCTTCTTTCCTATCTCTGGGATGATTGAAAAAGATTGCATCTAGATCACACATTTTGATATTACAGCTGACCTTCTCTAAAGCTCTCATTTAACAGAGCAGTTGGAAAAGGATGGAATATGGTCAAAGAAACACCATGAAATTAATTAACCAATTAGATTTTTTATAATTTATCTGTTCTCTACAGAAGCAGATATTTTCATTTCCACTAAAATATGTTACTCGTATTAATAAGATTTAATATATATGTCTAACTTAATGTACCACCTGCTGGCTGGGTTTATTCCTTGATTAACCCACCCAGACACTGCTAAAACAATTAAGGGTAATGAAAGCACAGTAACTCAGTGCAGAAAATAAACTTTTGCAATAGTCTCAAAAAACCTTCAGAAAATATTCCCTGAATTTTAAATTCTGCCCCGTAATCAATCGGCAAGCCCAGTTTTTGTTCAGCTTTAGAGAATGCAGCCAACCAATCAGACCTAAAACCTGTAAATTAGTGAAGGAGATTAAAATCCCTTCAATGGGTAAGACAAGGAAGGATCAAAAATAGAAGTTTGTCAACTCCTGTGTGCCACCAAAAGATGTCAGCGATATCTTGTCATTTTATAAATGGATCACCCTGAGTTTGCTTGCCTAGGAAGGGTGGGAGTTATGATTCTGCAACACAACAAAGCATAACTGGCTTATAAAGCTTTTAAGGGCTGGAAACAAATTCCCCAAACAATAAGCAATAGAATTGATTGGATTTATAACTGACACTACACAGTATTTATTTGGAAAATTTAAATGAGTTAGCTTGCCGTGCCTGGGAAGAAATACAAGACAAACCTAGGTCTTATAAACGAGTCCCAGAACCAGTTTGTGTCTTCCTCTGCTTTCTTCCCACACTCAGAAAGAGCCTTCTTCAATGACATTAAGGTTATGATGGAAAAATGATTCCCATGGAAGTCTACAGAGATTTTGTTAATATGCCTTTATGATGTGATATTATGACGGCAATTCAATTTCATTGCAGGCCTAATGAGACCGTGTTACAATGTCAAAATGAAAGGAAACTATATTAATCAAGTTATAGTACCCCGAGAGAAAGAAAAACCTAAAGAAATTAACCCCATTAAAAACTATTTTAAAACAACATTAAGATTTAGTGAATTCAGAATTGCTTTGATTTTGTTGGTTTAGAGCTTCAGGTAGAAGCTAAATTTGGCACTGATTTACAGCTCATTAAATATATTGACATCAGGGGATTCAGTGAAAGTTTTAAGGAAATACAAACAGAACGAAATTCAGACCAGCTGCTGTGGTTCTGCAAAACATTGGGCACAGCCCGCTGAGTCCTACAGCTAAAATATCTTTTCCCTTCAGTGCAACGAGAATTTCTACTTTTCTCACAAAAAAATAAATTCTCATAAAAGAGGTGGCAGTTTGGCCACTGCCTAAGAATTTAAGTTTTTGTACCTCAGCTCTTCGATACCATGTTGGAATTCGTACTAAACACTGGAGAATCAAATCCCCCAAATGACAAAACAGAAGCAAATTGGAGTTGAAATTTCTTACTGAACTTATTAGAAATAAATATGAAATTGGCAACAGCAAAGTAAGAGCTAGTACATACTCTGAAGACAAGAGTAGTCTTGGTTAGGTACCAAGTTGTCAAAATTGAGGGTAAAGAGAGAAGCCACAACTGATAAACAGCTTTTGTAGCAACACCTTTGAAATCACCTGCAAAGGAGGTTAAGTCAGAATTATGAAAACAGTCTTAAGCCTATCTTAAGATATTAAAATGCCTATATTAGAAAGCTAAAACAAACAAACAAAACCCTGGATATATTGATTTTTTTTTTTAAAATCAAATTTTTGTCAACGCAGACCGTTTCATGTGCATTCTTTGAGTTCTACATCAAAGATTTTTGTCCTTCCCAAGCTACTGTTTCTTACTAAGTGCAGAAGTTAGAGCTGCAATATTAATGAGGATTTGGTAGAGGCCAGCACAAGCATTCCGTCTAAAAGTTGCCACTGCCATTTTCTGAGCCATTTGTTAGTGGCAACATAAAGTTCTGCCCTGTTTAAAACCTGCCACCCGCTTGAACAGAATTCCCAGTGCAGCAGGCAGGGTGGCACGACTTTTAGAGAACAGGTAACATTCCAATTTTCAGCAAGATACTGATGAGAATAAACTCAGCAAGACTTTAGAATCAAACACTTTGGATGTGCACCAAAATATTGTCCCGAGTAAAATCCTGTTCCTTGTGTTCCAGCAAACACTGATATTTACATGGCATCACGAAGGAAAGTCTGCAAACACACAAGATTTCCATTGATTTTTGCTCCTATTACTGCTGGACTTGCAGTGATGGCTCTCTGTCATCACAGCATTAGGGAAAATTGAGGGAAGGAAAGAACAAACCCCTCCTGAACTCAAAATCCAAGTTCTGGTTTTGCTTCTCCTTTATGGACGTACACCAACACACATATCACACTTACACAGAAAACCTCTCTGAAGATAGTTGGCACATAAAAGATCTTTTTATTTTCAGCTGTCTACAGTAAAACTGGAATAAAAATCTGGTTTGAACATCATTATTTAGTACATGCAATTCAGTATTGCCTAGAGGCTCTATCCCTGTGACAGGAGCCATTGTACAACACAGAACAGAATTATTCCCTCACTCCCCTCTCCCAAACCATGCTGATAATCTCAATATGAACAATCAGGTTTACTTTTCATATCTGTGCATGCACTTAAAAATAGAAAATTTATGTGTAATTCCAAAATTCCTTTTAAAAGACTGGGACATATTTTCTACTTTCTGCTTTACTCAAACCAAGGAAGGTCTAAAAGTAAATATTTCAGCTGACAGACTTTTCAGAGAGACTAAATGCTTTAAGAACTTGAATTACTGCCATCTGGTCCTGCCAATTAACTTTTTCTATCCATACCTGAATTTTACATTTGACCCATAACTTTTCCCCTGCAAAAAAGTGTTCCAGCACTGAACCAGCCCTGAGCCCTTCATTAGTAAATACATATGAAAAAACACGTTTTCAGCAAGATCTTACTTTCATTTTGTACCTTGATCACCTTTACCGCCAACCATCTGCAGGGACTCTGCAGCTCTCTGATAATTCTTCCCTTATCAATATTTTGGGAAAGTCTTGATTAGAGCTATACAAGCTCTTGGAAGTTATCTCTCTTTGCTCTGCTGGTCTGTAAAGTTCCTTCCTTTTGTATTTGACTTATTAAAAAAATGTTGTTGCTGTATGGAGATTAATTATGACGATGCCATGATCAATGTACGAAGTAGCGTGCATGATTTCTGGCACAGTGATCAACCAGGCCCAAAGTTTGTATCTCCTCCGGGTCACCCAACTATGACATTTGAAGTAGTTATTTATGAAATTTGAAAATTTAATTTGTGCACTACACCTCCCATCAAATTGCTTGTCTTAGGGTATTATTATTGTTGTTATTAATATTATTATTATTATTATTATATAATTATTGATATTCCTTCTCTCATTGGCTGAGTTTCCTTACCACACTGCACTCTCTATTGCTGTACTGTTCCACAGCTGTGTTGCAAGCCAAATAATCTTTTTTCCTGACATGTCAGAAAGTTCATGGTACTCTTACATATTTGATTTTTCATAGTTTCCATTAGCAGTCTATCAGAGTTTCCCTTATGCTTTGTGTCTTAGTATTGCAATGCTTCATTATCTTATTAGCTTTTAGAACGTGCATTTACAGCATGGTGGCTTCTCACAGGTGCACTGTGCTCAGAAACTCATTTCAATAGAAGTTTTTTAATAGTTTTTCTGCCTAAGAAGATCAATTTTTTTGCTTATAGGTGTATCTCTTTATTGACTTCATTCGTATGAATTTGCTCTTACCACAGCTTTTCCTCGCTCTCTGTCTGTATTTCATTTTAATGCCAACAATTTAATTTAATTTTGATTATTCCTCCTGTTCCTACTCCTTTATTTCAAGAAGTCCTCCACGTCCTAAGGAAGCTGATTCATTTTCCACAGATCATATTCATTTCCTCAGCTCCATCTTCAAATGCTGCATCTCCACTTTCCTGCCTGGCCCTGGGAACATTTCAAAGCAATAACTCCATAAATGGGTCTTTGCTTTTCGATTCCAGAACCTCTTCCACCTTTTCTTGAGTCATTGGCACAACAAACAGAAATTCAGGTTGCTCACTTGCACGTCTGATCCAACAGAACCCAAGCCTGGAAACGTCCACACAAGTTCCAGCAAGACATTTCTTTGATAACCAACCTGTGAAATAATTTCACTGCTCTCCAGTGTGAATGCTGAGGTGTTTTCATTATTAGAGTCATTTTAATGATTGGCATGCACTGCGTGTTTATATTTTTGTCAAATATTGGGAAACCAATTAGAACAATATAATGCCGCTGGGAAAAAAAACATCATTTGCAAAATAATTATAAGCAATTGGCACCAGATGTTCTATTTCTTCAAAATTTGCATTTTCAGTTTTATAATATTTGTATTTTTCTTTTGGCAAAGTGCTTATGTAATCACACCTCAAAAGGCTGGATTTTTTCTTTTTCTAGGTTTGGGTTTATAACAAGGGAATTCAAAAGCAAAGCTCAGGTTATATTCCCAAAGTCAGACCTGGTGGTTTCATATCCTACTGCAGAAATACAATATATTTTACATTCATCATATTTATTCTCACCTGCTGATCTAGAAGCAGAGATAGAAGATTTCAACAATACTGTTCAGCTAAACCTGCAGCCAAATGGAATCAAGGAACTGGTAAGAAGCTTCTCCTACATTCGAGAAACCTGAATATTCCTGTCATGCATGTTTCTTGTTCATTTACTTTCACCTAAAGAAATAAAGTTGTTTCATCTAAAAAACTAAAGATCTTAATCTAAAATGGAAAGTTTTTGATAACCCTAGACTGAAAGTCATCTAGGTAAAGATTTATTTTGACTTGTTTTCAGACATGCATTGAAAGTGCTTGTTCTAAGTCTCAATAACTTTCTTTAGAAAAGTAGAAGAAATGCTTCCTGAGATCACAAAATATTCAAGGGTCACTGGAATCCTGGAATATGAACAGAGTTTAATATTTTTAAATCTTTGTGTGAGAAAGAAATAATTTGCAGAAATAAGAATAGCATTTTTTTTACTTTCAAGTGTTTAGATTCATGTTCATCCAGAAAACCTCAGCACAGTCCATATTCCAATTTTTCTTTCTTTTTTTTTTTTTTTTTAATTCAAAGAGCACATTCATTCTATTTTATTACATATTTCATGCTTTGACTGAGCAATAAACAGCTGCAGGCAAAGAAACACAACACAGCACGAGCTGGCAAGGCCTTGACAAACACCATCGCAACAGTTCTGCCACCACAGTTAATAAGAACCGGTCAATAAAAACCCTGTGCCGTGAACTCTCAGAACTGAGACACAATCTCTGCTTATCTCCAGCCTTTTAACTCCTAGAAAATAAAATTTTCTTCAGCATTTAACTTATTCTTTAGCAAGATTCCCTAAACGTTCTTGCTTTGCTGTCTCAGGTAATATCACACTACTTAGTCTGGGGCTCTGCAATCATTTCTGAGATTTGAGCTCCTGCCTTGTGCAGACTTCATTGGTGCCATCAAGTCACTGGGCTGCTGGCACCCTTAGACATCAGTTGTTAACGACTATGAATTCTTTGACAACAAGTGAATAGGAAAATAAAGCTGCACTTGGACAATCAGAAGAGATTGTGGAATGCTTGGAACATTCAGTGTTTATCACGGTGTCTACTGGCTTTGTAATGTTGGGTCGTAAAACAGCAAAAACATTTAAAACAGATTTAAAGCTTTTATTCGCTGGTAAATCTACTTCTCTGTTTAAACAGCAGAAAGGGTTTCATAAAAAAAAAAAGATTATTTTTTCCTTGAGATTATCACTGGTGCCATGAATGTTGAATTTTGAGGGTGGAAGAAGGAAAAGGCAGCATGGTTTATTAGATTCAAAATATTTATTGATTTTTTGCTCGATGTCAATCCGTACAGAAATGGTGGTACTGCTTTCACCTTTTCCTAACAAGAAGATTTATAAACTTCCCTAGCAGAGTTTTATTGTTCATGTAATTGTCACATCAGAATGGGTCTGAGGACAATGACCCTTGTCAATTAAAGCGTATGACAGAAAAATACAAAAATAAGATGAGTTAACTGCTTAGACACCTTTTCAAGGTGAGTCTCCACCTTTGGGATTAGATGGATTTTCAATGGCTTTCTGGTTGAAATATATATATTTTACAGTTCACTTGGAAGAACTGCAAGTTTTGCTCTCCTCCGTTCTGGGGTTTTCCTTTCTACCTCCTCCATCCTGTGATCCTGGCTCTGCTGAAATCTCTCTTCTTGCTCTGCTTTCTCACAGACTCTATTCCTGTTCTCCCTTTTTCTCCCACCAGTATTCCTTGAAAGTTACATTTCTCTGCCACACCTGGGTTCCTCTGATCCACAATACTGCACCCAGAGTTCCTGCAAACAGGAAAACTTCTCTTTGCTGCAGAGATATATTATTCTTTTTCAAGTCCAGCTGTCTCTTAACACATAGGCACCTATCAACCACCAATAAGAAACAACAAACTCAAAAGCTGCTTTTCCTCAAAATACTATTTAAATCCTTTCCTACCAAGGCAAAAAAGCCTCCAAGTGGGAATCTTGGAAGAAGTCAGAAATGAGGGTTCTCTTGATGGTAAGATTCACCAGAGACTCCATTAGAGGGTCTCCTGTGATGGTTTATTTCATTTCACAAGAAGGAAGAAAGAGAAATCCATAAAGCTGTTCTACAGTGAGGGGAAATAAACTCTCACATGTGTACCACATTTGAAATTCTTTTTTTTTTTTACTGGTGGCAACATGCCTAGAACTAGAGTTAAGTACTTTCCCAGTTCAGTCTTTCGTCACCTACCACCATATAAATCAATTTATTACCAAGTCTACACGAGGTTAAGTCAGTACATGCAACTTGGACTCAGGTGTGAGTGCAGATGGATTTTAATCCATTTCACAAATCCAGCCACAGCTATATTGGTTTCGTAGCTTAAAATATGACTCGGGAGAGGAATTGATGAAAGACTACATTTACTGATTATCTTCAGTCCATATCATCGCCCTCATATCTTCAGCTTCCATCAAACTAATCAAGATGCAATAGAAAGGAAAATAAGCATTTGAGAGCTGCTTCTGAAACCTGCAGGCCCAGTGGAGACACAGAAATGTCTACGCTCGCTAAGCAAACTATTATTCATAACATCTGCCTTTCCAGAGCAATGTGAGCTCCTGTCACTCAGCATTGATGTGTCTAGGACTGATATCCGAACAGAATGTTATTATCTTTCATGTGAATATGCTAATTCCTTTTGTATCACTGATACACTGTATCCTCTGACATTCACAACATGTTCTGGTGTGATATATTAATTCAGAATATAAAAAAAAAAAAAAAAAAGACTGTGCAAAGGCAGTGGTAAAGGCAGCACATATGTGGTAAAAATCGATTGAAAGAAGGAAATCATTCTCCCAGTAAATTTATTTTCCCCATATAACAACAGAATTTTTCCCATCGGTCTCAGTGCTCCCAAGACTCCACCTGTTATCCAGGTTTTGGGGTTTTAATTAATAGCAAGGCACATTATAAGCTGTGTTGCTCCGTGTCAAGTAAAATTTTTAAAGGGTTTCAGTTTCCTATTGATTTCTATAGAACACATCGACTAATTAGCAAAATAACTTCTCTCCAATTCAGTTATTATGATTAAGTGGGTATTATCAGATCACACTACACAGATATTTCTGCCAGCATTTTCAAGCTGCCAGCGACCATGATCACTTGATATTCCTAATTACAACACATTATTTTACACCTAAGAATGAGCAGGTGGGACTCTCACAGTGTCTTCTTATAATATTTTCTGCAACGGATTGCTTCCTTTTCATATTTGACTTCTCTGCCCTTCACCGATGTCCTCAGTGATTTCTTCCACCAAGCGCTTCACTGCTGCACCTCCCCTAATTAATTCTCAACTTTCAATTCTCCACTGACACCTATGTAACTCTCTGCAGATACAAAAGCTTTGAAACCAAAATCCTCAGTGAGCAAACGCTGGCCAGAGAGCTTTTCTTCGAGCTTCAGCAGCTTTCCATCTGATCACACAAAATGCAGCCCCAAACCCTGCTCTGAGCAGCACATCACGCTGCTGTGCCTCAATGGCATTTCCCCATTGTTGGGCTCCAGAAAAATGACAAAATTAGGCTCTGAGCGTGGAGATGAACCCTCAGGTTCGCTCTCAGCAACGAGACTTTGCAAAGAGAGAGTCTCCTGCAAACCCAGCTCTTTTTGTCCTTCGCTTGCCAAAAGAATCCTCCTCCAGCATGTGTGTAAGCAGAGGATACAGAAGGAAAAGTATTGCATTCCGAAAACTTCAGTGAACAGATTTCTAGTTTTACTTAGCTATCTTTAAGAAAAGAATCTTTTTTAAAAAAATCCCTCAGGTTAAGGGGAAGTTGAGAACAGCTGAGGTAGAGCCAGTATGGTAAAAATTACAGCATGAACAAGAAAAAGGCATCATCTTCTCTCTCACACCAGGACTTAGCTGAAAAAAACAGCTTTACCTTCAATTTTATAAAGCATCATTTACTCTGCATTTAATGTTTTGGTTTTTTTTTTTTAACCATTGTATTCAGTGCAAACAGATGAATGGTAGAAGGCTTGAGCAGGTAGAATCAATGCATTTATTTGCATTAATCTCTCAGCAGAGACAACTCCACACTTGCTGGACTTCCAGCAGCTGTGGTCTTCCGGGGGCCAAATTCCCAGCACAAAATGCACACTGGAACACCAAATGCAGGGGTCTAAGTGAACAACAGCAAACTGGCAGCTCTTGAGGGATATCAGCAATTCCAGAATCCGGTTGCAGTTAAATCAAAATCCCAGTAAAACTCAAGGAAAGCAGTTTTTGGCTTCAGTTCTATGGACTTTCAGTGGCCCTTAATTCAATGTACACTGAGCTGGGATCCAATGCAATAACAGGAAGCAATAAATGATTGAAGATAGTTGTAGTATTAAAGAATTCAATCTAGATGACTTTCACCACGATTTTGATTTCATTCAGTGTACAGCACTTGATATCTTTATTACAGTTGCAATATTCTTACAATGGTATCTTTTTATTATGACTTAACCATCCTTTATGAATTTTGACACAAACAAATACTTGGTTTAAAAAGAAAAGTTAATTTATCACATGCCCACAAGAAGCCACTTTTCAGAGTATTTTTCCTATCCTTTCCACCACATTATAAACTACACACATTTACTCTAATCCTGCTTGATTTACAATCTCTGTCATTCCTGAATTTAACCTGTTGTACGAAAACAGGCAGCTGAAATTGGAGACAGCTTTTGAATGGTATTTTAAGGACCTTGGAATCAATCAAAGAAGCAAACCAAACCCAACCCAAACAAAATCAACCAGCTATTAAGTCTACATAACCTATATCCAACGTTAGAGTTCAACCATTGCCTCAGGGAAAGACAGAAATATTTTACCCCCAATTTGGTCTCTGGGCACTGTCATATCTCGTACAATGTCTGAGTCTTTCAGAAATGACATTTTCATGTCATAAAATCTAATTGATAGGCACTTTCAAGTGCTATTTTTAGAGATAACATCCAAGGCTAACGAATGTAATGTACTAAGAAGCTTATATGAAGTTAAATCAAGCTGTCCTGCCTCAGCTCAAGCCACGCTTTTCTTGACAATGATACACAAAAACAGCAGCATTCCTCAAACAGAAGTTTATAACTCTCATCTTTGCCTGAACTATGCTTTCACTTGAAATAATATTTACCATTGACTCAAAAGGCAAGAGTTCTCCTGTGCCAGGTAATGTGTGTTCTGTTTGGTTATCCTGGACCCCTCGATCTCCGGATCATGTGTCATTGTGCAGTTGATACAAGATCAGATCAGTCACATTTTCTGCAACTTCAGAGTCAATCTTCTCTTTTTTTTTTTTTAGAGGAGAACACCAGGCTGAATAAAGAAAAATGCTATTCTGGGCTCATTTCAGTCTTTCACCTTTTGTAGGTTTATCCTCGTATTTTCTGTCAGATTTCACCTTTTCTCATATTCCACCAGGAAACTTGGATACATAATTTTTAGTTTTTATCCTCAAATGACTTCAAAAGCCCTGATTACAAGTAGTCTTTGACTACAAGCTTCTTCTCTGCAATACAAACCAAAAAGTGGAGTAGCTCTGCCTGATTTACCCCCAAGTGGCTCAGGAAGGTTTGTGGGATTCTTTCTTCATGAAATCTAAGGTCAAGGTCCTCTCATGATTTTTTTATGATTTATCTTTCTGGTTGCATTGTTGGTGGGTTTGTACACAATGTTCTGTAAAGATTCCTTACACAGACTGCAAAACATTTAGCGTGTTAAAAATGTTCAGCTTTAGATGTGTCCAATTTTAAGGGAAAGTATTTTTGATATTTTAAAAAAAATTAAAAGAATAGCAAACAATACATTTCCCATGAAGTGTTTTTTACTCTAGCATGGCTTCATAAGCCATGCCTCTGAAATTGCCTTGAACTTGAATGAAAGAATTACAAGTACAAGCAGATAAACTTTTCAATGCACTTAATTTGACCAAATTTAAGCACATCGGCTTTCGTTTAGTAAAGAGTCAGTCACCATAATTATAGCATGCAGTCAGGAAATAATGAATAAACTGATCCTTGTGGAATTTTTCTTGCCCTAAATATTTTTTAGGCATTTCAAGTGCATTAATATTCATAAGTGCATTGAAAGTGAGCCTTACATTCTGAAAGCACTGATCATCTCGGGAAGGCAAACAAAATGCAGACTTTTTTTCTTGTTGTTGTTTTATTCCATTATTTGGAATCTCCTCATCCGCTTTGATCACACAAAATAGACATCCTGATTATTCCTATTAACTGATTCAGCAGGAGAAATTCCAGATATTAATTTGCTCAACAGGCTCGGCACTTTTCAGGGTGCCGTCATCTTTTTGGACCCAAGCAAGTTCCCCAACTCCCCAGAGGGCTCTGTCCCACAGACCCACAAAGCAAAGAGCATCAACAATGAGCTACCAGGAATATTCTTCCAGTTCCCTCATCATCAAGTGACTTCAAGCATATTGTATCTGCATCATCTCTTCTCCATCCCAGCTACCCAAAATTAATTGTTGAAACAAAAGCCAGGCTTTCACCTCACTTAAAAATGCACATGGAACTAGAAAGGGCATCCCCACAGCTCAGCTGGAGTTCTGGAAAGCGATTTCCATATGGAAATACAAGATACTGATGTTAGTGAAGCTCAAAATCCATGCATTCCTCAGATACTTAATAATTTCTCCCAGACTTCATTAGAAACAGGATTCATAAAAAAGGACTGTGGAAATGTGAGACACAACACTGTTCTGAGAATTCCTAATCACACATCCATAGCAGGACACGTGACAAACGATTCAGCAGGATGTCAGGAAAAAGAACATCACAGTTAACTTCCTATTGACCTAGAATACAGTATTTTCCAACAGAAAACAGTATGAGCAGTAATTTTAAGTTAGGTTGACAGATGTAAATCCGAATCATCACAAACTTCATACCCAAGTATTTAAGGGTTATAACAAGTAGCCTCAAGAGAGCTCTCAAACACCTTCACGCCTTTTCCACTCAGCAAATACACTAAGGGGAAATGCTCATAAAAAACCAAAAATTAAAATAAAAGGCTTAAATCTGCACATTATACTGGTAAAAAAAAAGGAAAGAAAAAAGTCATGAGGATAAAAGTGTCAAAAGTAGCCTGAGGTCTGGCAGCTGACAATAGTAACCTGCAGGGAAGTCAGTTGGGAAGCTCTCCAGAACCATTCTGGCACAGAGCACTGCCTTTAAAATGGCAATTCACCCTAACTTTAGCCTTCCAGCCAGTGGTTGGAAATATTTATCACACAACAAGAAATAAACAAAATTTTACTTAAATCAACATAACTTATTGAGAAAAGAGAAGCTACAGTTCATGCACGTGACCTTGCTAACAGATATATAATTTTTCTGATGAAATTGGGTTTATCTTCCTGATGCCTTGTCAGGTGTTCTGCAGTTCTGGCATATCTGATATTCCACCCTTGGGACTGGCTGTGGAAACAAGTAATAAACTGCAATAAAGTCAATCTTCGTTGTGCTCCATCTCCTCCTCTGGAAAGGTCAGTGCCCTCGCAGCATGTTTGTTATGTTTTTAATTTGTTAACATTGCTATTCAAAAATAGGCCAATTTCTTTCACACAGCTGCATCAACCACCAGAAATAAAACAATAAACAGATGGCAGTGCACACTCTGAAGGGCTTGGTTCAGCTCTTGTACATGTAGCTATCTCCATGCCACATATCCGCCTTCAGACGTCCCATAAAGTTAAAAGGGGTTAAGTTTAATTTAAAAATATTCTGTTTGCAGACATAAAACTCGAGATCTGCTCAAGATCCAAACTCTTCAGAGCCTTGCTATGCTGTGCTTCCTTGTTCTTATCATTTTTAGTGCTGTTTTTGAAAGAAGTAAGGATGTAAACAGGGGTGAGAAGAATCATAAGAGCACATAAGTTTCAGATTTCAAAGCTTGCCCTTGATGATGTTTGAGAAAACTCCATTTCAGCTGGATTTCTTTATGCTAATAAAAAGCCCCCAAGACAAACAGAATTAAATATACACAATTCAAGAAAGAATATGATGCTATTATCCTAATTTGAAAATGAAGCTGTCAATAAACGAGAAAAAACAATTGGGATTAAATCAGAATAAGGAACAACGAATGAACTCTGCATTTTTATTTTCATCTGCTCTCCTCTATGGTAAAAAGGGTGAAAATTTTTTATTGCAGCTAGAACACATTGATGGAAGTGTTTTCACTTTCTCTCCTTCTTCTTCTGAAAGGAAGATATCCATTCCACTGTTGTAAATAACTCAGGTTTCTCAGGTCTCCCTCTGCTTCCACCCTGTAAGTTCCTACAGCTACAGATAAAAATGGACACAAAGAACTTGGATATCACTGACCAAACCTTCACTGTGTTCTAAGTCAACCTACTCCTGGCAGCTCTTGGCTGTGCATCGCTGCATAAAGTGAACCCACAAAAAGGAGGACAGAACTAAATGACACAAACCCAAAACGCAGCACTGGAGAATGTGAATTACAGATCTTTATTCTCCTAAGAGACACCTTATTGGCTACTATTTCGTATTCAACAGCTTGCCCATTAACCCCCTGAAAGTACTGTGTAATAAGGAATTAGCTTTGTGTTTGCCACCAATTACTGCAAGCTGGGAGCACAGGCCTGTCAGCAAAATCTGTGGGGTTTTTCTGAAAGGGTAAAGCAAAACTGCAATGGTCTTCTGCCTTCCTGAGATTAGCTGAATCAGTTCAGCTATGTAAGGCCTTTTACCAAGGTTATCTTAAGAAAAAATAATGAAACAATTAAAAAACTCCAACAGGATCAGCTCATACTGGATGTGCAGAAGTTTTCCATGCAAATAAAGTCAAGTTTAGCCCAGATTTTTTAAGGAGGGGTTTAGAACGCCTTCTGATAACCTGCATCATGCATCTACTGGGCAAGCTTGCCACAAGCAGACAATTAAAAACACAGCAAACTTGCAGGATCAGCCTTCTGTCATCTCCACCTTTGAAAGAGATCTGGGTTTGTGCCTGGTCAGCTCTCTGCTAATTAACTGTATTCTGACTGTTCTGCAGAAATTATATTTTAGCTTGTAACGTATCAAATGAATATTATGGTCAAATAAACTTACACTGCAGAATTGTAAAGTCATTGTCAGTCTGCTGCATCTCACCCTGAGAGAGATCAGAAGGAGCCCAAATGTTGATTATATCGATTTAATGCACTTTCTCAGTATGAGACATTTGTACATGTGCCAGAGTTTAGTGTTTCAGTATTTGAGCACACAATGAAATCTCAGACCAAGAATACTAAAATACAGGTGTCTAATGAGATACATTTAGTGAATATCTCAGGACTAAGATATGTTTTATCCAACTTTCTCCAGATTGCTCTAAAAAAACTTCTAGTCTGTTTACTTTAAAAGGAAAATGGCTTGTGCTTGTAATTCCAGGTAACTCACAATCAGAAAAGTAATACTCATTGGGCCAGTGCTTGAAGCAGGCCCTTCAGGACAGTTCTTACTAAAACCTAATGGGTTTTGCTTCTTCTTCTATTTTGTTGGCTCAGAAGAGAGCTCAGTACATGAGGTATGGCTATTTTTCTCCTTTATCTGATACAGTCTCTAAACATACTGAAGTCTGGTTGTAAAATAACTCTTCACTCAGTTCTACTGAGTTTGTCTATTAGGATTCTGTGCTAAAAGTTTCAAATATAAAAGGTGAAAAGAAGATTTCCCACATTTTAAAGACAGCCCAAACAATCTTTGCTACAAGCTTGTGCCTTCGCTGAAAGCAGAAACAAAACCCTGACACAACACAGGGGCTGGAAGCTGAAGGATAAATTATGCTTGCTGTGTTTTTCTGAATTGAATCCTGCCTGCATGATCAGCAGCATTCAGGCTCCCAGCAGGGAAGTCTCCAAAAGAGAGGGAAAACTAGGCAGGAGGCTTTAAAGAAAGCACAGAGAAACGCACTGAAGGAAAATTCTGGTTGAGAAGTGAAATTGGTTAAATTGCCTGCAGCAAGTCTGTGGAGAAGAAGGGTCTACACTGCTTTCCCTTCTTTGAGGGGTGGAGAGAAAAATACTGCAGAGCATGGAAAGCAAAGTCTGTATGGAAAACTTGTCCATTATGGACAATATCTTTATGGATAATCTGTTTTGGAATGAGGCAGAATGTGGGAGACACCAAGCAAACCACTGAGACAGACTGAAGAGATGTATTTGGAGGAATCAGTCAGCAAAAGATTCGCCAAAAGCTGTGAATACAAGGACATGGGAACAGAAGATACACCCTCACCCCGGCCAGAAAGCCAGGATTGGCAATGGCAGAGCTGGAAGATTCTCCCATCAGAGAATTCACCCAAAAGACAGGATTCATTTCTGCTTCATCATTCCTAACCAGCAGGAGCTCGAAAATATTCAAGATTGGATTAATTATGAATTTTTAAAAGTCAGATCATGACTGGGAGGTGGGAGGAGTAAGCTGAGCTCCAAAGCAGCTACAGAAGGAAAATGAACAGCAGCCCTTTACAATTACTCAGAAAGAAAAACTGGAACTGCACTCCGAAGCAGCTGCTGGTCTGTGAATTAAACTCAGCGTTTGCACAGAGACTTATCTCGAATTGCTGGTCAAGGCTTTAGTGCAAATCCCCATCTGGGAGCATTTGTTTCTATCAGAATAGATGGAACCAAGGAGCCCAAATCTCTGAAGCAGCTGAGAGGACCTCAGCCTGACTCTCTTTGTGCAGGTGATCCACTCCTTCCTCAGCAGCACACCACGGCCTTCCTTTCCCACAGAGCCATGGGTTGTTTCCCCCAGATATCAGGACAATTTTTCAAACAGCAGAATTTTAAAACTCTGTCCCCTGGGCACCATAAAAATGTCAGTCTTGGTGTAAGGCATAAACTGACCAATTTGTCTCCAGGCAATTCAGCTGTACAGAAAGGGCATAACAAATGCCTGGGACACAGCACACGAGACAAAATATGGTTAAGGACAGACCACTGAACTTCTCAGATTTGCTCTGTCTTCTGCCCAATTTCACTGCAGATCATGAGCTAAGGATAACACTCAAACGTGCTGGAAATCATCCATTAATCTAATGTGTGGCACTCATTAAGGGTCTCCCTCTTCAGAAGGGAAGCACAACTGTGGAGATAACCAAAGCTTTAGGTTAGACCTGCAATTCAGGTGCAGCCAGGAGTGCTCAGTTTAATTTGTAAGACCAGAACCCTTCCTTGTGTTGTGCAGAGACATAATTTCCCTTATGGAAATAATAGAAATCAGCCTGATTTCTAAACTTGCTCTGAACACCGAAGAACTAACTTAAATTCCACCGTGTTTGTGAACAACTCTTAAAAGGAAGGAGAAAACCATTTTCCAGGATTGGACACTATTTGATTAATGCCATCAAACAATAAACTTGCCCTTTAAAGAATTACTTTTTTCAGTATTACCTTAATACTGAGTTACTTCTAACCTGCTTTTTTGCCTCTCTGTTTTGATGAAGAGAAGCAAGAAGAAAACCTGAAGAATGAATCACAACAGGGTTTGAATGTAAAGATGTCGCCTTCTACAGAAAACATGCTTACTTTTAAAATCAGTCCCTTTGAGACAAGATATTAGGTTTCTAATGACCTAATTAATTTTACACTAAGTGTGTTTTGCAAATGTACAAAGTTAGACAGCAAATTGCTGTCTGTGCTTTGGTAAGAAATGGCTGTCTCCAAACAAATCTCTAAGCCCAATGTACAGTAATTCATGCCGACAGCTGATTCTAATTACAGCTGAATATAATGGTTCAGCTGAGATGCCAAATTTCCCTGCAAAAAACACTTTGCTAGACAGTAAATAAAAGAAAATGAAAACAAATTATTAATCCAAATTATTTTAGCTGAAACCTTGGGGTGTTTTCTAAACACATAAAGCTACAGAAAGGAACAACGTAACTGATGGGATTATCTAATTCAGAAAATTAGGAGCTTTTTTTTGGTAAAACTAACAGACATATGTTTATTCACATTAAAGCAGACCTCATAATATTGACACTCTTTCTCCTCATGACTGTACCAGGACTCCCTGAAATCGTGATGGGGAAAATTATCATCAAATAAGAAAAACTGAGGTATTTGTTCTTCCTTCTCTCAGAGCAGGTTCTGGTCTGTCACGATGGATTTCAGGAGCTGGTTAACTCCTGGTTCAGAACCAGGGTGATTGTCTCTATTCATTGCTGTATATCAAAATTCCTCTTACCTGTGTTTTAGGAACATGCCAGGACACCCCACAACACACACACATCAAAGCAGAACAACCAAGAAATGCAGTACCTCAGACATGGTACACAAGCAGATTATATGAAAATTATAGCTGTAGGGCAAACAGAAGAGCTGAATATTAAGTAGGTTTTGTATGTATAAATTTAAAAAAAAATATATATTTTTTAAATTTTTTTAATATCTTAGCAAACTTCTGCCCAACTAGGAAAAAACACATAACAATAAATATAAATTGTATATCTATAATAAAGACGTGATGCACACTAAGAAAGGCAAAAAGGAGATTTTACACGTTAATAGCTCTTATGGAAATAAACAAATATTCTATAGGAACGTGTTCATATAGAAGCAAAGAGCTGAGTTGTTTTTTCTCTGTTACTTTTAGGAAGACTGAACAATCGACATCTTTATTTGAGATTTTTAAAGCTTTGTAGGAGTCAAAATACAGAGACTTTGAAATCAACATTTAAATTAATAAAGCCATGAAAATAAAGGGAAAATAAAAGCCAGTAAAATAAAAATGAAGGTAAAAAATGTAATCAAACAAAACCAGAACCATGAAGAAAACACAGGTGTAAGACCTGGTACCCAAACCAACATGGGTTGGAAGTATAGGAACAGCACCACCACATGTATTTAAAGCGTTTTTTGAAAAAAAAAATACCCCATTTTCATTCAACAGAGGACAAAAGCACAAATTCTTGGTGCTTGAAGAGTCCCTCCTTTTTCATATTGGCACCCTGCAAAAAGAATATTCATTATAAAAAGGCAGACAAATTCTGTAGGATAATATGAATGAGGCATGTAGTTAATCCACTAAGATTCCATTAAGAAGTGAGCTGATGTTCAGCCAACTAATTACCCATTCATTAAAACAGAACCATAAATGACATTTCCAACATATTACAAAACCCCTCTGTAGTAATATTTTCCCATCTACATCTATTCTGACATTTATATTCTATGTCTCTTTCATAATTATTTCAAATAATTCCTCTGACATATTGAGGGGAAAATAGCTTAAAAAGAGATTACTTACCACCTACCAATGGCTCACAAAGAAAGGAGCAGGACAAAGTAATTATGTTGGGGTATTAATATAGAATTGATTTGCCTGTAGTCCCTAATAATTACCACTCTGGTTTAATTTTTGTCCATGGTGAAAATTTTGAGGGGCTTGAAATTACTTGCACACACCTATAACTCAAGACTCACCCTCCCAAAAAATGAGCACACGTGAAACTCACTCCTTTGATTGGCAGGAAGTGATACAGCACTGATAAGTTGGCATTATAAATAAATAAATAACTAAACTTAGAGCTGGCATTTTCACATCTCAGTTCTGCTGTTGATAGTGCAGCAGCTGCTGCTGTTCTCACCAGAAAAGGAAAGTGGAGAGAGGGGTGCACAGATAGCTCCAGACAAACAAACAAACAAACAAACAAACAAATAAACAAACAAACATGGTTTCAGCTTGACACTCAGTACAAGTTGTTATTTGCTGTATGTTCTCTCAGGCTCTCCCTGCACCTCTCTGGCTGGTAATTAGCAAAGGCACACGAGCTGACAGTTTGCTGGAAATGGCACAACCTCGGGGATATTTAGGCCAAAAAAAATCTGCAGTCCTCTGCAAGTGGCTTATTTCAGCACGTTTTCATAGCAAGAATTTTGTAGAAAGGTTATTTCTGTGCTATTACACTACCACTTTTTAACTTTCTTATCATAATGAATAAATAAATAACATTTCTCCTTCACCCGTTGGTCCATGTTCTGCCTTCCAAGCTGCACTGTTTGAGCAGTCTTTTCCATCCTTGCATCATTTATCTTACAGTTCCTGTCCTTATCCCTCTCCCACTATGATTTTTCTGACCTAAATTCTAATGATATTCATATTTAAAATCCATCAAACTTTGTGCTGATCTCAGATTTAGTTCCAATCAAGAAAACTTAGTCAAAAAAAAAAAAAAAACAAAAAACAAAAAACAAACAACTTCAAGCAAACCTAGTCAAAGCCAGCTATGCATTACAGCACATATCTGATGAGATAACGACATCTGAGAGATAAAATAGATAAAATGGCCCCAACGCAGGTTTGTAGCCCTGCAAATGTTCCCACAGCCATAAAAAGAAAAAAAGGTGGGATGCCACGGCTTTATCATGTGCTGTTTAGGGATAAAAGAAGCTCCATCTGATACTGAAGCTACAGCTCACACTGCACCTACAAAAGAACTGACCTACATAACCAAGAGAGTGCCTCATCTCTCTTGAAAAAGATCCCTTTCCTTTCAGTTTATGCCATTACCAAACTCACAGAAACCAGAAAACAGATTGGTGTAGCCATTGTAACAGCTGACAGGTCCCTGGATGGAAAAGTGACCTTCCTGACACCCCTTCAGCTGCACTGGTCAGCACTCACAGGATTTCTGGAGGCTTTAGCAGAGCTGGGTGTGGAACAAAGTGCGAGGTTACTGCCAGATGCCAGGTTTAGTCTGCAGCCTGGACTAAAGTCAGCTCCCTGTCTGAAGCACAAACAACGAGGTATGATCACAGGGCAGATGCCAGAACACAAAAAGCTCTAGCAAGCTTATGGAAAAGGAAGAAAGAAAGAAAAAAAAGCTACTAAGGTCTTTAGATGCAAAGGCTGCTAAAGGTTTCACTTCCCAAAAAAGAAGGTGGGATTTCTGCAGAAGCACCTGACTCTGCACATCCTCACAGTCCATGATGCACTCACTGTGAGAGGAGCACAGACCTGGATGGCTTCACACAGCCACTGCACTCTCACCAACACTTAACAGCCCCACAGCGAACCTTCCAGTAGAGACACAAACCTCCAAAGTTCATGAACTGACCTACTGTCCATGTTCAAAATCGATTTTTTGGGAAACTTCCTAACGTATACAGGTGTTAGGAAATCTACACTCAGAAAAAACAGCATGGACACAGATATGAAAAGCACAAAGAACTTTGTCCTGAATTAAAGGAATTAGGCTTGTCAAAACAAAACAAAAAAGAACCCTCAAAATTGATAGTTTCCACCAAAAAGAACAAGGAGAAACACAAAGGCTTTAATGTAAAAGAGGTTTGTTTGCCCTGTTTCTGTACCACATTAAATTAGATGTTAAATTAGTTGTGGCCAAGCACAATATTTTGGTGGCAAGAGGAAGCTTGTAATGCTCCTTGAAATCCTGGTTCTCTGTAAAACAAGAGGAGAAAGGAAGCAGCCAAAGCCTGTTCCATTTCCCTCATCCAGCCCAGTGGATGGAGAGCCAGGATTGGAAAGAACATTCTGGATTGATGAACAAATCTAAGAAAGAGGATATGGATCAGCACAGTCCCTGAAAATTCTTCTTCCCATTCAGAAACATCCAAAAGATTCATGACTCTAGACAGATACAGATAATTTAACATATCTAAAAAGAAAAATACAGACAAGTCTCTCAAACAAATTTCATGAAGAAATCTCAGAGATTTAAGCAATGCCTCTCAATCACTGGTAATAGGATTGATTATTCTCACATACATATTTTTTTTCCCCTGAAAAGTATTTTTGCATTGGCTTTAACATATTTATAGGTCACCACAGAGACATAATTTATTGCAACCTGTTAGGGAAGCTTTTCCTGTGAAAATGAGCTGATCAAATGTTTATAATATGGGTCGTGATCATCCACTGGTGTACTTTCATTTCCTTGGTGGGAAGCTCTCACCAAGTAAGGATTTCAAAAAGAAACCATTCTGTGACAAAACCACTAATATGAAAAACAGTCACAGTGTCCTCTTTAAAGCACATGGCACTTAGTTTACATTTTAATTACAGAAAACTCCACCACAGTAATTGAAAGGAAAAATACTTTCTCGCATTGTGCACAAGTTTTTTTTCCCGAATCCCACGTTTTGACACAGTCTCACCAAGAAGTTAAGAACGGCTCTCTTCGAAATAAATTGGTACTAAATAAAATGTGTTTACCCTCTGTGTATGAAAGTGCATTGTTAAAAACAGAATGTGAGCGACTTGGAACAAATTTGAGAGCAGATGCACGGGGTAGTGCTGTTAAACAGTGACGCTTTTAAGGCTCTTCAAAGCTGCAGTCCGCAGGCAGTGGGAATGCAGCACCAAGATAAAATACCTATCAGTGGCACTACAGTCTGCAGCAAAAATAATTGATGAGGAGTTGGGCAGAGTGGATTATAAATTGCAGGGTGCAGGCAGTCATTTCTGCTCTGGTCAATGTAGATATTAGATATGAAGACAGTTGCTGGTACAATAGAGGGCAGAATAACTCGCTACCTAGGAGGATTATATTTTATTGATTGGTAAGAGATAAAACACCTATATTATCCCAAATTAGTTTTTACTGCCTTAAGAAGAAAAAAATCTCTTTCTACAAACCCCGCATCAAATATTAATCAAGCAATAATTAAATTGGATGAAGAAAACTGTCCTGATATCTCACTTGCAATCATTTTCTTGGTGTATAAAATAAGCCAAGCGCGACTGAATAAAACTGCAGTACTGTAATACTGGATTTTTAAATTTTAATGTTCTGTTTTATTCCTAAACCCTTATTAGAAATACCAGTTTGAACTGGTAACTTCTGGTATTCTGTGCTGCGACAGTGCTGCTCATCCACAACGCAGTGAGATCGGAGAGCGGGACCGATGCTGTGAGATAAGGCTTTAGATGCCTCCTTTGTATCACCTGAAATTTCACTTTCACCTCAGGCTTTTTTAATTATGTTTCTATGGCAGAACACCGAGGTCAGAGACAGCCAGATACAAGAGAGCATTTACCTCCCTGCTCAGCCAGCAGTTACACACGTGCTTAAGCACTTTTTAAAGGAAAGAACTTCTTAACCAGGCACTTAAAGGATTCCTGGCCTACTGAGGGGTGCCCAATTAAGCAGTCAAGATGCAATTATGAACTCGGGTTCTGCAGCTTCTGCACTGGACACTGCCAGTGACTGTTTCATTACCTGTTAATAAGTCATGGCAGGCAGTGGGCTGTTAGACTTATTGTGGTTAATGGGAAGTTCATGTCTGACATCACACAAAGAGGGATCTTTAACATACAACAGGTAAGATAATAAGTATCAGAAAAAAGTCTTTAAGAGATGCTGTTTTAATTATCCTAATTCCTTTGATTTGCACTCTGGAACCCAGCTAACTCCTTTTAATGTTCATGGATGTCTTGCCAATGGTTCAAACTCATAGACTGACTTTTGTAGATTATGTTATCAGAACAAAAGCAAAGTATTCATGATTTCAATTAAAATTTTTTTGGAAACACTCCAAGACAGAGAAGCTGCAGCCTGTTACAAGTAGGTTGAGTGAGAGTGGAGGTCTCAGCCTGGTAAAGAAGCTATGGTCAACTTTACATATGTTCCAAGCATCTGATTTGAGAACTATTTATATGAACTATTTATGCACTTAATCCTCTGCAGAAGATCTTAATATGACAAATATCTTTAAATAATTTTCAAAATTATTGGTGCTGAAGGAAAAAAAAAATATGCCACAAATGTGCCTGTCCAATAATTAATTCAGAATTGATGTTGTTTTCAGAGATCACAATTGATGGCCAGCACAACGTGTCCTGGCTAATCTGCACTTCAAAGACAAAGTAGGTTTCATTTAGTTTGAACTTCTACCTCTAACTGTACTAAATTTAAATAATACATAAAACTTACAGCTCAGAGAAAAAGCAGGAATGAGGCAGCAGCCAGAGGGATCCCTGCACATGGACTGGGGGACTCTGCTGGCTCGGAAGCCAATGAGGCCAACGTGGCTCCCTGCAAGGCTCCAACCCTGGCTCATTAACAGCCAGACTGGCAGCCTGACAAGATCCTGCATTTCCCAGCTCTGCAGTCCTCCAGCAGCCAGTGTGGAACTGTCTTGCCCAGGGAATTTGCACAATTTGCTTTCCATCAAATCGCTTTTACTGCGAAACATCAAAATCCTCTGAAACGCGGAAATTGTTTTCCTACACACTTGTACAGCTGCAATTTTTTCCATGCATTACACCTCGGTCCCACCTCTGAGATTAAACAATATTGTGTTTGGGAGCATTTCCTTCCAAAATTCTGTTATGGCTGCAAACAGATGATGTACACAGAGCTGAACAAAGCTGCACCTGCTGCAGAGACACACCTGCACTGCAGAGGGGTTTGGCTGGGGATCCACTCAGTCCAGGACAATTCTATTATTTCACCCTGTGGTCAGGCTGCCCAAAAAGCAGAAAAGTTCTCTTTAAAAGAGCAGGAAAAGAAGCAGATGGCCCCGAATGAGGATATCATACTTCAAGAAAATGAAAGTTATTAAAAATGAAAACCATAGAGTTAAATCTGAGGAAATAAAACACTTTAACTTTGCATGGATGTAATTTAAGGCTCCATAAAAGACGTGAAAGAAACATGGAACAGATAGAAAAAATAGGCTCTAACTTAGTGGCCAGAAACATTCTCTATCTTCTTTCAGAGCACTTAGTTTGTAGCACATAAAATATTGAGCTAAAAGAGAACTATTGATGTAGATGTAATGGATGTGTAAGCAAACTTGCTTTTTGCGTACATCTTAAAAGTAATTTAGAGCCTCATATGCTGGGAATTGCTGAGTCTAATTTTTAGCCTGGAGCAAATTTTTATGGCTAAATATCAAACTCTAATGATAAGGGTTTCTAATGGTCAGACTTAACTACTTTTCTGCTGCCAGGTATTCTAAATATCCCAGCCTACCTTTCCCAGAGCTGATTTCACAAAACAGGCCGTTCACCTTCTTCACATAAACTCTAAATTTCTACAACTTGAAATTGGGCATTATTGGGAGACATTTAAATCTCATCTGTTTTAATGGAGAGCATGTGTTCATTTTCTCTCAAACTACCTTTGAAAGGATCATGAGCAAGTAATTAAAACTATTAGTTGACATTTCAGTTCTCAACAGCTCTGTCTAGCCTAAAATTATTCTCTTTAGAGATGGCAAAGAAATTCAAAACAAATAATTGTGAGTTACTGAGAAAATCGAAACTCTGAGTGCTCTTCATTTCATTCACATAAAACTAACTTCTCTTGACCCCTCAGTTTGAAAACAATCCTTTTTTTTTTTTTTTTTGCAGTTGATGTAAAATGAAGAACAAAAGTGCCTGTGCTTTTAAACAAAAGAAGGCAGAAGTGCAAACATAATTTCCTGTGCCTCATAGAGTCCAGTATCCACATTTCTGGTGACCAACTGAGAAGAAAAGTGCTGCTATTCTATAGTGTCACTCATTCAGGGAAAGGAGCCATTTAGAAATTCCTCTGTGAAAATGTTATTAAAAACTCGTTGCCTATTCCACAAGCAACTGTATTCTTTTCATTCTGGACAGTTCAAAGGAATTGACAACAAATCAGAGACAACCCAGGAACAGTTCTGCCTTCTGCAGGCACAAAAAGACAAAAAAAAACCCACCCAGGACACACACAGGTTGTAGGATGCAAGATTTCCATGGATACCAAATCATCTTTAACTTGGTGTCTCAGAGCAGGGGCAGAACAGGAAATGAATCCAGGATTTCCTGTCAGTTGTGTCCCACACAGAACACTCAGTGCTGCCAGCTGACTGAGGTGTTCTCTGAAACCCTTCCCTAAACATCCATAAACTGATGAAAAACATCAGCATAGCAGTCCAAGGAATCAGCTGCCATAAACTGGAATAGGATCTTTACACTTGCATTCTTAATACCTTTTAATTTAGTCCAATGTATTGAGGACACAAAAAATATTACTGCCTCAATTTTTCCAATTAACTGCTGCTGACTAATTGCACTGTTATGGTTTATAATCAGCAGCATGTACAGTTTTAACAACAGTATGACAGAGTGCAGCATTACACCTCCTTAACTTGTGAAAAGGAAAGAAAAATAAAACCTAATGGCCCTATAAATTGTAAAAGGACTGAATTACATATTTTTATAACTTAAATGGTTAAGATGATAAAGAACTAAATCCAATACTAACTAAAAAAATATTTTTTTCAGTGATTTAAGTCTGTTGATTGCAGAATTAATTGTATTTGCATAGTAATATTTAAGTACTAGAAACTGCAAAAGGAAGAATTCTGAATATCAATTATGTTAATTATGATTGCAGGCTATTGGGAGAAAGGAAAAGATCAGTCTTTTTTCCCGTTATTTTCTTTATTATGTGCTTTTCTGTGCACAGTGGTAAGACGAGAGCTCCAGTTGCTATAACAACTTAACTCTCTATTATAATCAAAAATCATCTAAGGTTAATTGCCATCCTGCCCTTCTAAACCAATATGTTCAACAGCAGTTGCGTGGATTCCATACATTTTGCTACTAAAATCTATTCAACATCTCAAAACAATCAGGAGTATTCTCACCCATCAGAGTTAGCCTGAAGTTGTCCTTCCCTTCCTTATTGTGGCAATGCACCATTCCAAAAGCTTTTCTCTGTCCATGAGAACGTCCTGGGACACTGATCCTCTGATTAAATCCAAAGCTAAACATGAAACAGAATTGAAACTCAATGTATGAAACAAAATAAATTGAAATAGGAATTCAAAATTTAAGATATATTAAATATTAAAATATTTTTTCTGAGAGTATAAACATCCCTGTGTTGTACAAGAGAAATTCTAATTAGGTTACAACAGGAGTTAGACATTAAAAAATAAAGTAATGGGAAGAGAGGATGGAACACCCAATGGACTTTAAAATCCAGTGTTGCAGAGAGACTAACTTCAAAGATTATTTCAAACCATATAGTAAACTATGAAATTTTGTGGTTTTGCCCTCACTAATGTTTTCTTTAAGTAATCAACAAAATCTTATTTGAAAAATGGGAAATTTGTTACCATTATTCAAATATTCTGTAATTCAGGCCCTGTGGGCTCAGAATAAAATTAAGCCCTATCATTTATCTGTTATTTCTGATGCTGATCTGTATTAACTTGTGAGCGACAGCAGAAGCAGACAATCAGAGTAGAAGGAAAAAATGGAATCGGAATCAAATAAGCCATGGTTAAACAGATGCTAAAAGAGGTTTCCAACATAAGGTAGGAAAGATAAACAAGTGCTGCAGTATTAACTGAGATAATTGATTCTTTCTGAACAAAAACAACGAAGGCTCAAATTGTACCTAAGCTCATGTACTTTTGCAATCACTGTTTCCTGCCTCATGCCCCACGTCTCTTTTATAGTCCAGAAACTTGCAAATAATGCAGCAGCAGCCCAGAGCAACACTAAAAACATCAGGAGCACGACCTCACTTTCATTTATAGCACAAGGCAGAGATCCCAGAAAACTATTTAAATGCAATAGTGGAAGCTAAACCAAAACATAAAACTGGATAGTACAAGTGATTCAGCCCCAGTCAAAACTTTTGGTAAAGTATTCATTTGTTAACTACACCTCTATGAGTGTTTTACAGTGGAAATGCAGCAGATGCATGAGAAAAATCAGGAAGGTGGAATTAGCCTGCAAATATGGGTGTGGGTGCAGCTAAGAGAAAAAATATCTCCCACTGTGCAACCCTATCAGACTGCAGAAAAATCAAAAATATACTGGCATTTAATGTCTATTCAAGCCTTTTTGTCTTTTATTTGTCTATTTCAGTCAATTACAAAGGATATTTACAGTTAATGCATATTATTTATATATACAAAAATTCTGAAGAACTTTGACAAGAAGTCACAGCACCATAAAAACAAATTGTGCTGAACTTTTGGACAGCGACTGAATAGTTCTTTTATCAGAAATCAACAATTCTAAAACATAGTAATGAAATAAGAACAACTGATAGTCTTAGCTGAGGTCCACTTTGCAGAATTGCAGTACTGGAGAAATGGAATGAGCTCTGACTCCTGTTCCAAAAGCAGCATTTCATAACACAGCAAGAACCGGCCTTCTTCTGATCTCAGTTTATTAGATCCAGATCAGAGAATAGAACAAACTATTTATCTTTAAAAAGTAATATCTTTTTGATTACGTGTCACAGCAGAAATCTTATCTTTGTCTTGGAAGTTCCAGACTAATGACGACAACATCGGGAGCCTTGCGAACCTCGGCAGTGGCTCAGCCAATTACGGGATGAAGGATGGAGATGGGAACTTCTTCACTCCTCGGCGACATTCCTGGCAACCATAATTCTGCAAATCTGAACGGAGTCATTGCTTTTCGCCCCCGTGGGCACAGCCATAATTCCTCACATCTACATTCTAACTGGGTTTTCTAACAGCTCCATTCATTTCTCCATCTCCCTAATAAGATTGCCGGAGAGGACAGCTTGTCTCTGGCGTATTTCTCTTCCGAAAGGACAAAAATCATCGTTCAGCCTTTCAGCGTCACGTTTGGGTCGTCAGAACTTGTCAAATTAAACAAACTAATATTGCAGTAGGAAATGAAAAATGAAAGAGCCAAAAGAAGGCTCTGTGCTTCCTGGAGCTTCCACACTTGGTAAAGTCAAACATGCTTGAAAAGCAGCTCCTCGCCTCTGAAATGCAGAGGAACATTTCTTGGGCTGAGGTCAACACTTGGCATTTGCTGTGTGGTGTGAGAATTTTCACACTTAGGGCTTAAAATTTTAACCAACTAAGGAAGTATCGCTGCACACAGTAATATTGGAATGTAGAAAATACTGTTTTCAATTAGCAAAGGCAGTTTTGAGGCAATTTTTTCAGGCGAAAGAGAAGCCAAATAAGGCTCGTTTGCAAAAAAAAAAAAACACCCAAAAAACAAACAAACAAAAAAAACAAAACAAGCTTTTAATATTCTCCCCCAAAAAAGGGAAAAAAAAAGCAGTGTGGAAATAAATATTTACCAGTCAAGTTAGGGAAAACTATTTTTGATTACACCAATGATCTATCATTACAATATGTGAATTTTTTATCTCAGAGTAGCAACAAGAAATTTCCCCAAATTTATTTAAGAAACATGTCAAGTGAGAAGCTTGCTTTAATCTTCTTCTATGTGAATACCTACGTTGTCTCATTTCACTTAATTATTCTGCATTAACAGACATGAACCATCCAAACACATTGGTTTAAAAACTGCATCTATTTGCAGAACAATAAAAAAAAAAAAAAAAAAACTATTAGAAATCCAAAGGTCTACAACAGCTTTAATCCAGAGGCTGAGAAACCAACCTGAAGTGGGAAGGATCTGTGTGCAATTTTTCTGCTACTCAGTCAATATATACATTTTCCCCTCTTAATTAAGATATTCCTAGTCATTTTATTTTATCTTAATTCCACCAAATGTGAGAGTTATTAAAGCTAAATCAACATACTTTTTGCTGTAGTGGTTTCTTCTTAAATCCTCATTTCTCAGTGTGCCCAAGGTGCCCCTTTCAACCAACTCTTGAGGAAACAGAACATTATTCACATAAACTGCTACCTGCTCCTACCATGGCAAATGGAATTGCCTCATAGTTCAAAGATTAAGAAGACAAGAAATCTTCAGATTCATTGTTCATTTGTAAAGAGCAAATGGAAACCGAAACTGGAGAGAGGACTTGGGTTTTGATAGAGTTGACTTTCTTTGAGAGAGAGAAAATATCAGCGGGTGCAAATATTGCAGTGAGGGAAAATAGGGTCGACATCACAAGGAATGTTTGTTGTCTGATGGAAAGTGTGCCTTCGAAAACTTAGCAAACAATACCAAAAGCTCAGGTTTTGTCTCCAGTACAATGTACAGACTGGTACAATCCAAACCATCCAGCTCTTTTAATACAGTAAACTCCAACTAGAATCAGATGCAGTTCTTTCCATGACATTTTCTGGCAAGTTTGAAAATGAGAACAAATCCTGTTTGCTGACATTCCACAGTGCCCACAGTCTGAGTGAACAACAGGGCCTGTAACTGTAATTTTATGGCTATAAAATTGCGGAATTCCGAATGAAGTTCTCCAGTTTCGGACTCTCAGAGCCAAGGAACCAGGCAGTACTGGGAGAGCATTTCCTTGAATAATTTATCTCACACATTGCCTTGATTTCAATGGAATCTTTTGCTTTAATGTGGATTTCTTATTTAGACAAATACTGATTGCAAAAAATCCCAAACAACAGCTCATTACTTCTTGGAGGAAGAAATATTTCTTTCCCCAAAATGGTTAAAAAAAATTAAAATCAAAAATAAAAGTAAGCAGACCAAACCAGAATATTTCCTGGAACTTAGGAATAAATCTACCTGAAGGGACATTTTTCTTTCATGTGCTGTCTGCATAATTCTGTACACGACCTGGGTTATTTTTTGGACAGATGGACAAGAGGCAGGAGGGTGCCCAGGCTGGACAGCTGCCCCAGGCAGGCCAGAGGGACAGTCCCTGCCCTGGCATGTCGTGCCCAGCAGTCACCAGGGGTGGCCGAGGCTCGCTCCAAAGTCACTGTTGCTCAGGGACTGGCTGGCCATTGGTGTCCTTTGGGGAAGTGGCAGCCACCTGAGTTTTCATTTTTTTGGTTTTTAATTCCTCTTTCTTTTTTAAATGTTGCCTTGTCATGAGTTTTCTCGCTGTTCATCTCATATTCTCTCCACCATCCTGGGAACAGGGGGGTGAGAGAGTGGCTGTGCCCTCCTTGGCTGCTGGCAGGGGTCAGCCAGACCCCTTTGAGCTCCAGCTGAGTAGCACATGCCACTGTTTATGTTCTTTGGGTGGAAACCTCTGAAAATTGGCCCACCCAGGCCAAATGCCTCAGCTGACTTTGTCCTGATCTGAGAGTCAATGTTCGTGTTACAAAATTCCTCCTAGTAAAGCTGAACCCAGGATAAAGTAGTGAAAGTCAGTAGATGCAGAATCATGAGAACTGGATCAACATTTTCTTTTATGTTCAAATGCACATTTTTAGAGGAAAATGTACTGATTAGATCTGCAGCTCTGAAATAACACCTTTTTTTTTTTTTTGTTTCACTGTGTGCATTTCAGTGCTTTTGTATAGCTACTTCATAACTTGACAGCTACCTTCATGATATTTTTAATTAAAAGGCATTAAACACTTCAAAGAACAGCTAGCCACACTGCCACTTTACAGCTTGCTTTGTTCTGCTCGAGTTATGCCAGAAACTGCACACCACTGGCACCTTCCTGGGAGGCAAACGAGTGGTTATCTGAAAGCCTCCACCAGCTACAGCATTCTCCTCAAATTACTAAATTTAAGCTTTTGGTAATTCTTGGCTCTTCTATTTGCTGCTGTTGGCACCAAAAGGGACAACCTTCAGAAAGATTAATTGTTGGGTCAAGAAACACAACTGCATCAGCACAGGCATTTCACTTCGTAACACTCACTTTAGCTTAAGTCTTCAAAGAAAAAGATTTATTTTCTTATACTAAATACACTTCCTCAGTTATAAACCATTTGATTCACTCTCAAAGTGAAGAAGCATTTGATACATTTATCTTAAAGCTATCTTAATTTTTAAATCTTTTGCAATGTAATCAGTCACCAAGAATTGAAGTTCTATACAGCAAATTCTGCAAATGGCAAATTGATTATAGACTCAAAGCCCAAACTGCCCAGATATTCGATCCCCTCCTGTCATTCAACCAACAGGACTGAAAAAGCCATTTATAGAATATTCACAATGCCCATGGGAATAATAAGAAGAAAGCCCTAATAATACCCTTTGCCCAAAGGTGAAGGAGGCAGTTAACACAAACCCACGTGAACTGCTTTGAGTCTTTCACTTGGAGTTTTGTGCCACTTTTGGCAAGAAAAGTGAAGCCTGCATTTCAAACACTGCAACATTCTTTTTATGCTATGTATATTTTCACCAATAATAGTTTA
Organism: Oreocharis arfaki; assembly: GCA_013398015.1. Taxonomy (NCBI): domain Eukaryota; kingdom Metazoa; phylum Chordata; class Aves; order Passeriformes; family Paramythiidae; genus Oreocharis; species Oreocharis arfaki. The sequence goes on along the minus strand of VZRR01008711.1, from coordinate 121,787 downwards.
TTGGAGTATAGGAATCAATTTCTGCCTTCCCATTCTGGCTGCAAAAAGATCTCATAATTCTTAAACTACATTGTTCCTGCCCACTGCCTGCTAAAAGCAGGTTAAGTGAGATTAGTACCGAAAACAGGTTAAAAATAGATTCCTACACCAGAGAGAGATGGATTTAAATGTTATATATTCTGAAGGAGGAGCAGGGGGAGAGGGGACTAAGAGGTCTCACAAGGGGGATTAGACTTTGCTACTCAATAAAATATTAAGTGACAATCAATCAAAGCGGAATATGAGGGAAGCACAATTTTGCAGAACTGCTCTTCCAGGATTTGTTTTCCTTAAAATTTGCATTCCTTTCTGCATGCTTGGGAGACATACGTGTGTTGGCTTTTTAATGATTAGAAATGGCTTTGATCTTGACTACTTGAAGGAACATGAAGATATAAATAGTGTGAGTGGATACAATTAATCCCAGTAATGACAAACAGAACAAAAATCCAAGATAAGCCTTTCTGAAATTTTCCAACACACCTCGGGAAGTTCGGTCTTAAGCTCGTGCCATTCCCACAGGAATAATCTATGGAAGAGGTCAGGAACATGCCAGTGTTCAGGGCCCCAAAATGCCACCAGTGCCAGTTTATCAAAGGTGAGAAGGTAGGGAATCAGAAACATCAGTTTTCTGCTTGAGTGGCTGCCGCTTTGAGATGAACTAGGGAGCAAGGAAACCTTGCTTGTCCTTCCTGCTGCAACATCACTGCCAAAATACCCAAATAATATGGGCTGACCAGGTGTGACAATGAAAATAAACCCTCTGATAAAAGAGAATGTCACCAGGAGATAATAAGTGCCCAATGGCAAGGGTTTGATGGGTATTGGTGAGGTGTGAATGTAGAACACTCATTAGAGGAATTTTAATCCAGACAGCTTCAAAAAGTGGCCCTAAATTGTCACCAAGATGATGAAATTTTCTGTGTCTGTGTGAGAGGGCAGTAAAGTGGGATGAGAGGAACAGCTGCTAAAATTAAAAGAGGAAATTTTTAAAGGCAAAATTCAAAAAACCCAAGAAAAGTCTGCGAGACAACACCTTTATTGTATCTTCAGATCTCATCTCCTCAGTGCAAGAACGCAGAGCTCCAGAAGATGCCTGTCCCTCAAAGTGGTAACTTTCAAAGCCCTCCTACCTTGGGACAGCACTGCTGAAGCCAGAGCTTTCAGTTCCTCAGGGGCATAANAATCTGACCTAAATCCTCAACCTACTTCTCTTCAACAGCAGCTTTAATGCGTGAAGTTGATTGCTTCCAGCGAAACTATGGAAAATTAAATGGAATATCAGAATTAAAGAAAAAAGAATGGACCAGTTGTTCCAACAATTAAAGCAAAATTTCAGAGAATTCTGTTGCATTTTGCAGTGTTCCATCGACTGAAGGACAAATTCTCCTTCCTTCCCTTACGAGCCACCCTCTTCTGTTTCATAGATTCTTTGTATTCAGGGGCTATTCAACCAAGAGAAAATTAACTTGCAGACTAAGAAGTACAGTATGGAAAGGAAAAAATAATTAACTAATCAGTGAAAAATATTCAAAGCTCTTATTCCAACCAAACCTGCCAAGTCGTGGAAGAAATACAATATAATGCCACAGTGAATATTTTTAGTACTTTCACAGCAAAACACATGAAGACAAAGCAATCAAGGAGTGATTTTAGTTTCCCCCTTTCTACATCTTATAATGTATTCCCAAGCCAATGTTATGAATTTTAAAAAGAAATATAAAACCATGAAGCCTACACCCCACTCCTCATAAGCTAATGAATGTGTAGACTTAGAAGATTTCATTTCTTAATGAAATCTTAAAATAAGATTAAAATTAAGATAAATTAAAATTTATCTTAAAATTTATCTTAAAATTTATCTTAAAATAAGATAAATAATTATTTGGACCATCCCTATGCAAGCTATTTGTTAGAAAAGTACTTTCTCTAATTGCAATTTGAAAGGAATATTACACAAAATAGCTGTACTAAGTCTTGTTACCCAGGGAATCCTGTATTTCAATACTAACCATGTTTGTACTCGGTGCAAGAGCAAAATCACTTCATTAAGTTATTTGTGTGATTTTTAGATATGTCCAACAAATTATAAAGCTTTGATCTTCTGAAAAGCACAACAGATAGGCAAATAAGATGCTAATATTGTGGGATTGTTATTTTCAAACCATCTGAGGAAACTTCCACCCACCCAAGTGCACACACATTAGAGAATGCTGTATCTGTAGAACTGCAGAGTCCAGCATCCCATTGAGAAGATGCTGGAATAGAATTCCCTCTGTTTCCCCTGGATTCCTCCAGTGTAAGACTAAGTAGTACTTTTAAATTTTGCTGTAACAGCTGCTTTTTTTCGGGAAATTGGGAGGAAGATTTGTGCTCAATATCCCTAAAGTTAGGGATGCATCCCTACCTTTCTCCTTGTTATACAAGTGGAATTGTCTTCCCAAGCACCTCCCTTGGACCAGAAGAGCCATTTGGTAATAAAACTTTGAGAAACACAAACAAAATCGAAGTTCCAAACCAAACAAGTATGCAAACTAGAAAATTGAAGGGCCAGCAGAGCAAACAGACAAACAACCAATTCCAGCAGCTTTGTTTGAGCAGCTCTTTACTTAGATCAACCCCTGGGAACATCTGGAAGCTCCAACACAGGCGGTGCTTGGCCCAGCAGTCCTTAACCCTCTAAGGACCCTCTTGGTCTGATCCACATCCCCAGGATTTCCCTAATCCCAGCTCCCAAACTGATCACTTTTCATGGCTTTCAGATAATATTCCTTCTCCATCTGAAACTGTCTCTACAAAGCCCAAAGGCAGTTTTGTAACATTATGAAGAGTAATTAAAAACATTCTTCCAAACAGGGAAACCTTCAGAGAGCAGGATGAGGGAGAAACTTTGCTGTGTGATGCGCTCGTAGGCAGAATTACCACCAGCACCAGGCTTCCACCAGCACAGGCACTGACAATCCCTTAAAGTAGTAATAAAAACCCCTTCTAAATAAAACATACACCATTTACCAGAGGAATACACGAGCTTCCTGACCCCTTGATGGACCTGATGAGTTCTGTAAACCTAAGTGAGTAGATAGGGGCGTAGCTGAGTGGTGTTTGAACATCCTGTGACAGTGGGATAAAAGCAGACAGACAAAGAAAACCCAAACCCTGCATTTAAGTGAGGTGATGACATATATGTGCAATTTTTCTGCTGGAAATTTTTGAGTAAATCTGAAAGATTTCTGAAAGAAATGTATTTCTAAAGTAAGGCAAACAAACAAACAAACAAAAACAACAACTTCCTAGCACCGCCTCCCCCAAAACAAAACCCCTCAAAACAACAGATGATGTAAACTCTTTTTTTTTTTTTCTTTAAGAAATGTGCTCTAACCCTGTTCAGGGCATAGCAGAGCAATTTCAGCCTCCCAGCTGACAGTGCATGGTACTTACATGGCCTGCTCTCAGCCTGGCAAAAAGCCCTGTGTGGCTCCTGCAGTTACGTGGCTGGCCTGAGACTGAAAATTTCCCCACTGCATTTCACAGCTTCAAAGATACCAAAATATAATCTTTGAAAATTAGGGATTAACTCTGCTGCTTGTGGAAGGAGAGGTCATGGCATGAATGGTACAAACAAGGCACATAGTATGCACATGGTGGCTCTCTAACATTAAAAGAAAGCTTCAAAACTAAATATATACGTATGCTTGTTTGTACTCCTTGGGCTCAGGACTTCAACTATCTTTTGCAATTAAATCTATCAAACTTCAAGCTCCCAATTAAAAATTTTCAAATGCATTATGCTCCAGGGTGTCTGAAATTAAAAACCACTTTACATGTTTGTCAAGTCCTCTTGTAATTTTTCCAGTGTTGCTCTTTCTGCTGTGATAAGTGCTGCCAACCCCTTTCCATTTATGCACCACAACAGTAGAGAAAATAAACAAAACTCCTTCAGACAGCTCATTCTGAATGATGAGGTTTTGTTTCAGGCTACTCTCACCCTTCCCAGACACCAATTCTCAGGAGAGGGACAAGGAGGGATTAGAGGATGTCTCCATGTGGCCATTCCTGCTCCAGCTCCAGGAGAGAGAAGCTGGAAGTAGGAATGAAATACTTTCAACTCTCTTTTATTCCACATTCTTTGGTGGAGAGTTGATTAAAAATTGTGCTGGCCTGGAATGATTGACCTCATCACAGGGTCTTGGTCCCTGTGTTTTCCTTGGGCATGAGGATATAGCCAGTTCCTAATTTTTTCCTAAGCACCTGTGGAAGGAAAAAAAAGCACAGCTAATTCTAAAACAGAGAAGTTACTAAACTTTTGCAGTTTGTTTCCTCAACAAAATCTTCTGGACCTGCACACCTCCTACGGGATGGTCCAAGCAAAAACATCTCTAGATAAAAGAGGTTTATTCCTGACATGTTACTAGAGTACTCCTGAAATTAACTGTTTCACGGGGATTTTGTGGCATGTGTCCTGCCATGGAAAAGAAGCTTTATCTTGTGCTCCTCATCTCTCACAACTGATCCAGCACAAGAGAGAACCTAAACATAATGTGGTTTCTTAAAGAAAGCTATGGAAGGAGATCCACTCAAAACCATGATTCTCAATTCACATGAGTATAAACTTAAAAAAAAGGAAAGTGACCAATATTTTTCCACCCACCAATGGACACTGAATGAAAAAGTTACAGTGGGAGGTGCCGAACAGCTGGATTGGAGCTGCGGGAACTGCAATTCCCTTCTTCCCTCCAGTGGCTTCACTCACCTATAGGGAAGATGAAAAGACTTCAAATCCAAAACCACTGAGGATGAGAGGGAGAGAAAATGGTCCAGCTTAAGCCTTCCTTTGCCATGCAGTAGCACTGTAGGTAACAATTTTAATTAACTGATTCCATTTCTGTCACCTTCAATTCCTATTTTATCTTTAACAGGAAAAGACACCAACTACAGAGGACCCCAAACTGACATTGCCCTGTAAATGCAAAATACTGGGTATTTAGGAAACAAATAGCAGTTAAAAGAGAAATATGAATGCAGTTCATATGAAAATAGTGCAGTACAAGTAGAAGTCACATAGTGGGAATAAAAGGAATATGCAGAGCCTTAATTGTGAATTACACTCGAGTTGTATAATGCTAGAGGCAGATTAGAATTCTTTATTTTCCCCTTTCCATCAGTTATATAAGGGACATTTTTTTTCCCCCAACACAAGTTACATCTTGCCACCAATATTTACGATGTGTGTGTAAAATTTTGCTCACTTAGTTTTGCAAAACACCCTGTTTTGTTATTACATTCCTACCGCAGGCCCTTGGAAATTAAAACACGCTTGGAGAGAATACTAAACGTATTTGCAGACATCTGGGCATAACTTTTCCTAGTGAGGATGGAACTGCAAGGGATGACAGGAGGAAATGACCTGTCAATTGCCAGAAAAGAACTTTAAAACAAGTCATGCACTTGGTGTGTTTATTATGACAGGTCAGCTGCTCCTCTGGGTTTGAGGGATTTTTTTTTCCTGCCACCAAGATACACATCTTGTATTTTAATATTATTAGACTGCATAACACAGTGCCCTCCCATGAGTGAGGGAATTCATTTCCTGCATGCAAACTAGATTGCAGGAGAGGTTAATCAGCAGAACAGAGAATTATTCATTTCATGTAGGCTATGAATTTAACAACGCACACTTGTTTTCCTTTTTGGCTCTTATCCAGTTACTCTTTGTACATGAAGCTTCGGCCCCCAGCACACCAGTGAATTGTTGGAAAATACACAAAATGTTCTGAAACCTCATAAAAAGAGAGAACAGGAACAACAATTAGAACACACTGAACGATCTCCTGTAGGCCTCTTCCTCATAGAAACCAGTTTGATTTCACTTCTAACTTGAGTCAGTTAAACACAGAATGACTGATCATGGCCTTGAGGTTGTCCATAGCACATATTTGAGCCAGCTAATCACAGACAGCCCACTCTGCATTTTTTTGAATCAATATTCTGTTGCATGTTGAGCAAACAAACTGTTGGCCTCGCTCTGTTTTCTCACAGAAATTAGGTTAATCTACGAAATTTTGATGAGAACAACTCTGAAGTTTAGGATTTTATTCGGTAAAACCAAGTCATACTGAGCAGTGGGGGAAGTTTCCCTTTGAGCTGTGTGTTCCAGGAGGCAGCTCACGCCATCCTGGGGAGGGAAGAAGTGGAGCACAAGTCTACACTGGGGCACATCACGAGAGAGCTGAACTGGACTTCAGGAGAAGCCAAACTCCTCCAGCACTTCTCTGCTTCCCCAGGAAAGCCAGAGAAACAACACAGCAACACATTTCTGCGGGCCTCCACATGCTGTGCATCCACAAGCACAAAGGAACAACCACATCCCTCTCCCTCTCTCTTTAAAAAGATCCAAACAATTTCTTTTTATTCCAGGCAGCTGAGAAGTGTTAGAACTAAACCAACAGCTTTTTAAAACTCTCAATGTACTAGAGAACACTGAGGAACTGAAAAGCACTGTATCCTTGAAGAAGGGAAAATACAATATAAATCCAAAGCTTAGGAGCAAGGGAATATCATCAAGATGATGCTATCTATTTTAACCTGGGCACAAGCAACTTCTCTTATTTATAACACAGAGACACTGAAATTCAGTTTTGAAATGCTGATTTAATTCAAACTGTATCCACAGTTTTAAAATCTCACCTCTTCAGCTGCTGATTTGGGATTTCAGCACTGCAGAGCAGCCAAGTTTAGATGAACAAGAGAACAAATGCTTTCAAGACTTCCTGTTCTGCTTGACTTGCTCACTTGGAGAAAATTCAAACCAATAAAAGAGAGCAAAGGGGTACTTTTTTTCCCAGGCTATAGTTTCTCTGTTTGACTGATTCCTGACCATCCTATTAAAAAATCTTCCAAGCTTACCAGCAAATGCAATAACCGCTACGACTTCAGCAATTGGTTCTACAAACTTCTGGCCTTAAAAGTTTATCAGTAGTCTCTGGGTTGGTGAAATACTTTAAGTTTTCTCTTATTCCACATTCTTTGGTGGAGAATTGCTTAAAAATGGTGCTGGCCTGCAATGATTGCCCATTACAGTTTCATCTGCTCATATTTGTGGTTTCCAACACAAAGCTCACCCCTTACCAGGCTTCTGTCCATCCCCGCCCTCAAATCTTCTGCTGAGAGAATTCACCTCAGTGCAAACCCCAGAACCACCACCCGTTTCAGGCAGGATTTCAGAGTGGCCCATGCTTTAAGGAACAAAAGATGCTTTTCCAGTCAGGAACCCTGATTTTAACACATACATATTTCACAAAATCCTGTCGTAGAAAGGTTTGTCTTCAAGACCACATTCTTCAAGCTCCTGGAATTTAGGAACAGTGATCAGGCTAACCTGTAAGCAGAGGCATTTCCCATATATTGCTTGACATTCCCAGAGTTTTTTAGATTTATTGTCAGGAATGAGATGTTAAAGTTCCTCCTGATGGGAGTTGCAAGCAAATGTGTTAATTGATCTCATTTAAATAAATTAATACTGAGCTCTCAGGTGAAATTCCTCTGTATAGTTAAATCATAGAAGAGGATGTCTGGTGCTACTCCCTGAAGAAAAGCAGCCAGGGAGAATCCTGGAGCTAACAGGTGTAATTCCTACACAAGTCCAAAGGTGCAGGTAGAGAGAGAAGCACCTCGGAGAGCTGGGGCAGCTCTGCACCTCCTGCAGCCCCACAGCCCTGTGTCCTCCCAGAAGAGTTGGAGGAGGAAAGCTGTCACTTATTTTGCTCCTGCCACTCTTCAAAGAAAGAAAAAACACTCAATATCTTTGGAAAGAAATAAATTGCAGTAAGAAAATCCCCCAGCTTGCTGTCACTATTCCTCAGCCAAACAACCAGCAGCTTACACGAGCAGACAGGAATATCCCTATCTGAGGACTGGTTTGAGCCCTACGGGCCTTCCAGGACCCAAGAACTTGTGACTTTCAGCAGGTTTTCTCATTGAAGGGAACAAATCTCCTTGCTGCAACTCCTCATCTTAAAGAGCTTTCAGGAGTTCTGGTTTTCAGGCTAAAAAGTGACATTTGACGAGTTATTCCTCGGCGAAGCAGAACTGGCAGGGTTAGTCGGTCACTGGTGAGCTTGTTCCCTAATTGCACAGGGGACAAGGTTTATGCTTCCTGAATGACAAACGTGCCAGCCTGTCCAATGTGATCCTTCTCTTTAGGATGCAGCTCTGCCCTAAAAAAAGCACCAGTGAAACACAGAACCTGATGCACAGAACTGTCGAGACACCGGCTGGATTAAACCGACCCATTTGTTTTTCAAACCCTACGTCACTCTTTATCAATGAAACAGGTGAAAGGTAAATCCTTCCATGTAAAATTATTTCTTTCACTTTTTTTGGCAGGAATAAGTTCTGTCAGCATAACAGAATTTTGCTAAATAGAGGGTGTTTTCCTGTACAGAAAATACCGTATTTTGCCATATTTTCTCTCATTTACAGTGGAAACCCAGCACAGATACAGCCCTTCACAGGGTTGCAGTCTACACTGCCACCTCTGATGAGCGACACAGCTGGCACAGTGAATCAGAATATTGCAACATCAAATGAAAACGAAGAGGAAGGGAGACATAACTAAGGCAGTGATACCCTGTTGTAGTAGATTAAACCAGTAGTTTAAATCAGTATGTATGTAGAATTTATTTGTACTATTTTATCTGTCCCTGATTATAATTAACCTGAAAACTATGATATTTTTCCCTGAATGAAAAGCCATAATTAAATATCTGCTTCCTCCTTTTCGACTGGCAGTGCCATATTAAACAAACAGGTTTTCCAAGTTTTAACAAATGTAACATTTAGACTTTTGTAAGGACGTAAAACGCATTTAGTTCTTCACATTCAAATGCCTCCATGCATAATATTCATTAGACTGAATTAAAATGGCCATTCTGGGTGCCAGGTCAGCTGTGTCTGCCTTTGAAGCTCTCCATGAAGGATAACAATTCCCGCTTTTGTCTGCCTCCCAGACAGACTTCCCACCCCAGCTGTGCCAAGAAACAGCTCTCCCAGTGTCAGGGCTGCTGAGTGTGACCAGCACACACTGGAGGGCAGCCTGGGGATGGATCAGAGGCGCTCAGGGCTGCTGGCTCAGGCTTTGCTCACAGAGATCCCAGAGCGCTGCAGATTTAGCAGGAGCGCTGTAAGGTGGCTCCAGTGTCCAGCAGCTCCCCGGCCAGGCTGGCAGGGTGAGCACGCTCTGGAACATGGAGCTGAGGCTCAGCAGCTGATCAGACTGGGTCTGCCCTGCAGGAGCTGAGAATAACTTGATAAGGTGAGACGAGGGAGGTTATTGTTCCTCCCTCCAGCCCATACAGGCAGCACTGGCTGGGCCAAGAAAGGGGGGACTGGGACGTGTGATCCCAGCCCTGGGCCTCCTTCAGCTGCTAACTCACTTTCCTGCAGCTCCTGCCTGCTCTTTATGAGCCTGATGAACATTCTTAACGAAGTGACAAAGTGCCATGATTCAGAGGAGGAAAACAAAAATAATCTATTTACAAAGCTGGAGCCACTGCCAGCAGAAAGCATCAAACGTGAGTGAGGTCACAGGGTATTCACAAGCTGTTCTGAGAAGAGAGGATATCTGAAATCCTTTGTGTTCTTCCTTCCTTAACCCAAAAAAATCCCTAAATCCAAACAAATTAGAGAAAATAAAACCTTAGGTGAGTTTTTAATCAAAATTTGGGCAAAAAGCATTCAGCGTGAGGCAACTTCTTCTTTGAACATGTTAAGGTCAAAGCTTTCTGTTAGACAATCTGTCTGGATCATGATATGAGTGATGCCCTCAGCACTGAGCCAGCACTCACTGACAAAGGCTGCACTCCAAGAACTCCTCTCCCCATAAATGTCTTTGCCCAAGCCTCACTTCCACCATCTGTCCCTTGGGAGAAATCTCTCACCTGTTTCAGAACACTGCACCTTTCTGTCAAGCCTGTTACCAGGAGAGAAGACAATTGTACACCTAATCTGGGTTTGGCCTCTTGTCTACTCTCGTGCTGAGTTACAGGACATGCAAGAGTGGTCCTCTTCACTGGGGATATGAGGTTTGTGGTTGATGAAGAGCGATTAAATGAAGTATTATGTGACACTGCACAGATTTACAGCAAGAGCAAGAAAAATTATATAAAAGTGTTTCTTTTTAAAGGGAGAACACCTCACTCATTTTTCTGGAGTTAATAAGCTTATGTTGCAGCTGCACTGTGCCGAGATCAGGAGAGTTCCTTGTGTTATCAAAAACCAGCAATATAGAGGAAACTAGAACTCTGTCAAGAAGGTAAGGTGAGAGAGGACGAGCTCCTGTGCAGTCCTTCACTAAACAAATGCACAGTAAGAGAAAGACTCCTCTGCTCCATCCCGCCCATACCACCATGAAAAGCCATTTCTCATCCTTCTTTATCTGTCTGTGACACCACAGAGCTGTCTCAGGTTTGAACTGCATGGCCTTGGCTGAAGCCTGTGATCCAGCAGTAGAAGATCATCTCCTCTCATTATTATATGAAAATCTGTTTCATTCTCAGGAAGGATATAACAGAGAAAACCCTGCTTGCTCTTCGTGTACCTTGTGGTGACCTCACCTGTGTGGCCCCACACCTTCAAAAAGCATCACAGTGTCAAGTGTATGCTCAGAAAATAAGCCACAGAACTGAAATATAAGACTTACTTTCATAATTAGCCACATTTAATTTTCCTAATTACATTCCTGGTAAGCCCAGTCCTTCTGTGACATATAACACTACAAAAGTCCTTGAATGATGTCAGAGCCAAAACTTTTTAAAAAGAAGAAGTATCTGCACATTTCTGTCCAGGATCAGAAAGGAAGGGGAGCAAAATAAAAAATTCCTTCATGGTTTTCAGAAAAGTTTATTCTGAATGTAGCAAGGCCGTGTAAATGTCACAGCTGTCACAAACTGCTCAGGGTTTATAATACTCCTAAATTTCATAGGTAAGCTGGATTACAAGAGCAGTAACCCCTTTTTTTAAGTTTCTACTTCATGTAATGAGAGTATTATCTTCAATCTAGTTTTGACTGGACTCCAAGTTTTCTGTTATGTGAGCCTTGCACAGCTGAGTCGTGTATTATCAGCATTCTCCTGACCCTTATCACCCTTTTATTCTCAAGAATATTCACTAGAAATTCACAAATAATTTGGTGACATTTAGCCAGCCATCTCGGCATCAGAGTGAAAGTTTTTTCAAGAGAGCAGTTGAAAGAATATGATAGTGGAAGGTTATCAAAAGAGAAAGAAAAGTGCTTTCGATATCCAGGAGTACACAAAACAACTCAGTCCAAGCATCCTTAAATATTGAGATGCAAGAGATCAAGTTTCATGTCAAAGGAAATTGGACATGAAATATTTGGATGAAACGAATGAAGAAATTTTAAGAAATAAGGCATTTCTTGGGAAACTGGTGGAAGACGACAAAATATTTCTGCCAAGAAATGAGCTACTGAATCTCTGTTTCATTAGCATCCCTTGAAATAATGCTGTCCTATACTCTCTGCTTCAACACAGGGCTAAAAATCTACTCAAAAGGACTGAGATAAAGAGAAAGGTTCCTGCCTTTTCTCTCACGTTGTTCTTGTATTAGTTCTTTATTCATTTATGCCCCTTTCTCTCATTCAATCTAAAATAAAAGCAGCTCTGAGAAAAAGTGTTTGCTCAGAGTAAACCTTGTATCAGAAACTTGGAATGTTCAAGGGTTGAGAAGAAACAAGGGCTCACAGGAAGTAAAAACAGTAATAATTCATTTATTACTGCTCCAGATCCTCTGCCCAGCACATTAATATGAGCCTTTTAAAATTCAAGCAATAATTTTGTATGTCTTTTCCTTTCTAGCCTGTGTGAATCATCACCCTCTTTCGGACTAAGAAAAGAAGGCAATATTACCCACACTTTATGGGTGAAGTACAGAAGATTAAGTGTCGTGCCACAAATCAAACAAAAGTCTTCAGAAGAGCTCCTGAACCAAAGTGTAGTACTTTAACCATGAGATAATTTCCCTCTGCCAGGCGTTTAATTTTTACCCAAGTAGTTCAGGAGGCCCCATTAGCACAGAACTCATTCCAGCACCTGTCACCAATGAAAGTGGAAGAGATCAGAGTGCACGAAGGGGGTCCCATCTGTCTCCTCATTATCATGTTTTTCCTTTCCTGGGGATGGGACAGGGCTCCAGAGTGCTGCCGAAGGGGCTGAGAGGGTAAGAGGAAAGGAAAGAGCAAACAACACATTGCAGGGGCCACAGAGATTTTCAGAGGAAGTTTTTGTAGTTTTTGCCTGGCTCTGCCTGACACAGAGAGCAGTCTGGACCTTGGAGATAATGAGTGTGAAAGACTTGAGTGTGAAGACATCACAGGATGCTTGTCTGGAGAATTGCCACTTCATCTTGGCATGCATCCATTAGATTTTAAACCAAGGTTACAGAGAGCATTAATCTGTGTTTCTAATGTTTTTATAAATAAGTTTCCATTGCTGTTCTCAGGCGCCGAGTTCTGAACTGTGCAACCACTGGCTTTGCTTTCCATGCTTGAATTGACATTGCAGATCTTTTAGAGCGAGACACCTGCCCTGTCCTTAACCCTTCAGGGGACGTGGGCTGATCTCACCCCGATAAAAATCTCTCCCATATCAGCAAGCAGCAGCATAAAATGCAATATTTGACAGGGGTCCTGCTAAAGCCACACAGGGGAAGCCCAGGTCCCAGAGAACATTGCTGCAGCTAGCTCCGAGGGTTTTCTCTGTACAGGTGTAATAATACCACACCAATGAGGATTTTAGAGCCTGTTTGCAGAGCTTCCTTGACACAATGGTAGAGGTGTGAAATACGAACCCCAAAAAACCCACTCTTTGGGTATTCCGAGGTATACGTGCCTTGGCATCAAATGAAAACCAAATTAAGAGATTTTCCTGCAATATTGCTTTGTTAGGAAGATGCTGTGATTTACTACTGAAACAATCCTTACAATGCCACATGTGGAGGGAGGAGGTGGTGCTTCTGCATTTGCCAAAACACTGTTCCTGCATGGCTGTGCACAGATTATTTACACACCTTTCTACCTTGCCTTCTTCCACATCCTTTTCCCAGTTTTAACCTGTGGATACTGATCATATCTGCCCAGAAAATCCTCTTAAAAATCAGAACAGCTTCTTGGGTCTGTACAGGTAAGGTTGATCAGTTTCTGCCAGAAAGAAATTTTCCTTCCATTAAGCCCTGTGTTCACAAATCAGCTTTAATATTTGAAAATGCATTTAATGATTCTCACCTGATTTAAATGGATAGAAAATCAATGTCCTGATTATGTACGTGGTCACCTCAATGATTACCTCCATGATGAAGAAATAACATCAGGGTACATAAATAATCAGCCAGGGGAGCTAATTTTGTACTCTAAGAAAAAGTTATTTACAATTGGTTTATAAACTTTACATAAAAAGGCGGCCAAAGCAAAACTCAGAACTTCAAACCCTGGAATAAGGCATGCAGTTAAAGTCTGGAATTCAGAAATGTTGTCTTCATTACACCTAAGTCTGTACCACGCTCCTTTGCATATGATTATGAATCATCAAAACAAATTTTTAAAACTTCACAGCAGCGCAGCAAGTGGCAGGCAAAGTAAATTTCAGTCTTCTGTAATATTCAGGTCTGAAACTTTGAGGTATTTTGCCTTACTGCCATTATATTTATTGCAAGATTTTAAGGTTAGAAGAGACTATTATCTCATCTGATCCAGCTCCCTGCCTATCACCAGCCATCAGCTCATCAGATTTCTCTGTGAGGAGCTCTAAGAGGCAGCATCACAGTTCTCAGGAAAATGTCAGTGCCTGAGCTGGCAGGTGCACCAGGATCTCCTGCAGGGGAAGGAGCCTGATCAAGCCCCGTGCCTGCAGATGAACTCACAAATCCCAAACATGCCTTCCCATCCCAGGAAGAGACTACAGCTTCAGTTTGCTGCTCGCCTGGAAAAACGCTTCACTGGCCTTACCTTTCTTTCTTTGATTTTTGTGTGTGTTCAGAAACGATCCAAGTACAAAGATTTACACGCAGAGCTACGTAAGTTAATTAAAGAGCACATTCGTGTTTTAACAGACAGACACACGTGCACACCCCAATCCATTAGAATTCCACACATCAACTCAGGAATCGAGCAGATTCTGTATTCCAATGACACTATTCTGATAGAAAATTAAGTGAGGTTTCTTTGGCGACAGGGAAAAATCAAACAGAAACCCCAAGTCTGCCTCCAGTGCAGTGCTGAGGTTCCAGCCTGGTGGGGCACTGCCAGCTCCGACTCCTGCTCCCTGAGCAGCTGTGGAGTGGAAAGCTGTGCTTCCCCCAGCTGTTCCTTAGCAGCAGGCCAGATGTTCCCATCCCTGCGGCAGCACATGGAACCTGTGACACGCCCTCCTCTCTTCAGCAAGGCCTGGTGCTTCAGAGCAGTTCCTGGCTGCCACCTGGCAGGAGGGGTGATTTCCTGCCTGTATGAGAGGGAGCTGTGCCAAAGGCAGAGCTCACAGGAGGAATTTGGGGAGATGTCTCTGGCAATCCCAACCTCTCTGGCTGCACTTAACTGGGCCTGCTTTATGCGTGGAGAGACAATGCTTGCTGCTGAGTTAATCTGTTCCAATGCAATTTTTAGGCGGGTTTGTTCTGGGGTTTAAGTGAGGTGAGCAGACAGCTGAAGCATTTTGGTAGCATAACACTGCTTTGCTACATGCCATGACCTCTGAGGGCCTTTGGGCTCAGAATTACAGCAATACCATTTCTATCTCTGTCCAGCTGATGGTGGGGCCTGTGCAAAGATAAGACAAGACTGGTGTTTCACAACTTTTACAGAAGTTAGTTGTTCTGATACCAGTCTCCATGGACAGCAGGCATTAGCTATTTCAAGATCAAAAAGTTATTTTTAATCTAGCAATTAATCATCTCCTCTGCACAGCCACAAGTAACAAGCACAGTTAAAATCTTAATGCCGAGGTATTATGAAATAGGCCGGCACAGATCCCTCCCTGCTCTCACAACACAAACCCAGTCTTTGAATTGCTTGATCTGGACTTAGTGATACTGGTACAGGTATTACTGGGATACATCCTCCAGCCTAATTAATGCTGATTACTGGTCCACAATATTCTTCCCTTTTCTTGACTATTCAGCACCCTCGAGCAGCAGCAAAATCAGAAGCTTATCTGCCATTAGCTGAAGGTAGACAAGCAGACAGATCCAATTTATTCTACTGTTTATGGCAGTGAATCTTTGCCTCTCTTGGGGGGTTTGTTATAACATCAATGAAAGTTTAGATGGCCTCTGAAGGAATTCAACAGAGAACTAAATGCCAAAGCCAAGCTTAGGGCAGAATTTGCCAAAACGCTTCCACAGCTGCGAGGAAATTTGGTCATTTCATCCTTCACAGTAACCAATTTAATATTTGGAAATGTATTTAATAATTCTCTCTTCATTTAAAAGGATAAAAAATTCGGGGTGCCAAAGAGCAGGCTGCAGGACAGAGGAGCATCTGGAGTTAATACCTGACCACACTCACAAATGGGAGGAGGCAGCTGGCAAAAGTAACACCACAAAGTGCAAGAGATGTAGGAAGAAAGAATTTGGTTGCCTGTAGAAAGGACAACCAAACAAGCAGTGTCAAAAGTGCAAGTCAGTGTTTGGGACTGAGGCATGAGAATTATTCTTCCTGTACCAGGAGAATACATTTCAGATTTATTCATGCTTAGGAAGGGTTCCATGACCGAAGTGTTTGGGGCTTGGCTTGCATTTACCAGCTTGCTGTATCAAATATTAATGAAGATTCTCATCCCCCTGAAAGTGTGAACTTTTTTATGGACAGGATGGTACAAGAGAAGAACAAACATTATTTATTATCTAAACAACCACAGCTGGAGCTGTTACAAAATCAGAGTAAAAATAATTGCTTTAAGTTGTAAATAACCAAGACACCTCCCTCCACACTGCTCGGTGAATACACACAAATACAACATGCAGAGCACACTCATCAGTGGAAAAAAGAAAAGTACTATCTGTTCCAGGCATATTACAAGATGAAATCAGAAAAGCACTGCAAGAAATATATTGCTATAAACACCCAAAAGCAATTGTTCCAGTATATCACTTTAACACAGAAAATGTCAGCAACGTCTGAATTTTCCAGATCACCACAGAAAGTTGCTTAAAAGATGCCCTGATATATCAAAATGAAGAGTGACAACATCTCCATTGCCGGCAGAACTGGTGCTGCATATTTGCTGTGTGGTTTTGAGTGGAAATATTTGGATCCCATTTTTCACCTGATCACATTTTTTTCCATTCAGATTTATTTTAATGTGCAAATAAAGAAATTTTTAAAATTTCCAGTCACTTAGTATCATTTTTAATTCTTTTTGCTACATACAATCTTCCCCAATGCCTTTTTCCCTGAGGACTGAGGATTCTGAGGCAAGGACTTGTCGGGTAAGACAAAGGACATGATTTTCTCAGGGAAGAACTAGACTATCCCATTGGTAAAACTGAGATTCCTGCCATGGCAAACAAACTGCAGCAACTGAACACGAATGAGGTCCTCAACAATTATTTAAATATATCTGTAATTCCATTAATAAAAAAATTGCAGCGTTCACCAAAGTATTTTAAACTTTTTTAGAGTCCCAAAACCACCACCACCAACAACATTCTCAGGAGCTGTAAAAGTCATTTAAGTTTTTGTAGCCTTTCAGTCGTTTTTATCCCATTTTATCCATGTAACCACTGTGCTCTTGGACACAAGTACAGCAAACACTGCACTCCTGGGAATGGTTGATGCAGGAAAGGTTCCACACACACAGACCCAAAGGATACACATATAGGATTAAATTCAACAGCACAAAGGAATAAACAATTACTGGGACCAAAATTCAATTGCCTATACTATGAAATTGCTAAAGTAGTTCTGGTAGAATTATAAATAAATCCTATATCAGAATTTAACTCAGTCCATGGACTATTCCCAGTAGATATTCTGACTTTTTTCAATCTGTTCTGGAAGCTCAGAACAGTGAAACTGCTCAGTGAACTTGGTGCTATGAACACAGTCTGCTCCATGCCTCTGATTTATTAGTATAGCTACAGCCTATCAGTCCATAAATGAGGGTAGCAGGGGTGGGGTAATCAATCACAGTAAATGAACGCTCAGAATGCTATGGATATGTGTGTGTATTTCACTTTACCAGGCACAGACCTGCTGAATGGGACACGTCATGTTCAGAGGCAGCAGGTCCCCACTGCCACCTGTCCCAGCAGGGAGAGCTGCTGCCCAGATACAGAAACAAGCAGCAAAGTTGATTTAACGGAGCGAGGAGATGTCAGGCTATCCCAGAGGGATTTTCCAACAGCAAGAGAGCTGGGAAACCTGCACCCAGCCTTGGATGTGTTGGTCAGCGTGGGTGGGTCTGGTTAAAGCCAACTGTCAATAATAAAGTGTGAGCATTTGCCATCCTGCACGACTCTCTGCTTTTTAAGGCAATCTGGAATCACCATAGAATGGCCTGGGTTAGAAGGGACCTAAGAGATCATCCAGTGCCACCCCAGCCATGGGCAGGGACACCTCCCACCATCCCAGGCTGCTCCAAGCCCTGTCCTACCTGGCCTTGGGCACTGCCAGGGATCCAGGGGCAGCCACAGCTTCTCTGGGCACCCTGTGCCAGGGCCTGCCCACCCTCACAGGGAAGAATTTTTCCTAATATCCCATCTAACCCTGCTCTCTGTCAGCTTGAAGCCATTGCCCCCTGTCCTGGAACAAAGGCCCTTGTCCCACCTTTCTTGTAAGCTTCCTCCAGGTACTGGAAGGGCAGAATTAGATCTCCACAAAGCTTCTCTTCTCCAGACTGAAGAATCCCAGTTCTCCCAGCATTTCCTCTCAGGAAAGGAGCTCCATCCCTCTCATCAGAGCGGTGACTCTCCTCTGGACTCCTTCCAATATAAAGCGTTAATTTCCTGACTGAGGGTTTTGAGAATACAAAGCTCACTCTTGCTGAGCCAAGAAGTCTCTTAACAAAGAGCACCCGACTTTAGCATTCTGCAGAATATCCTTCTAATCAACCTTTCATTGCAACACACTCACCTTCCCCAGCCCCCAGAAAGAGCTGCTGTTGGCTCACGTTGCTTTCTCTTTCCACCTTCACCATTGTTTGCCAGGGTCAGACATAATTGGGTGAGGAAGAAGCCCTCACAACCACAAGAGGAATCAGAAGTCAATAAGTAGCATTACTTCTATACACTTCTATATTCTCTTATACTCCAGGAAAAAAAAAAAAAATCAGAAAACAAACTAACATCATATTTTAGTTCAAAATGCATGTGAGGTTACATATGGTTGGAAGCCTTTTGAAAAACTTAATTAAAATTGCTATATAAAAATACACTTGACAACGAAATCAGCATTAAAATAGTTTCTAGGAGATAAATAATTTACAGATTTTCACAGTTAACAATCTGCTTTCTGGAAGTAAACTTCACAGTTTACTATAAAATGATCAAAGAGGGATTAGGTAGCTATTCAATTCACTGGAAAAATATTACACCGTATCAGTGAGATTGGGAAAATGAATAAGGAGCTGAATATGTTAGAGGAAATATAATGAATCTAAACAGTAATAGAAATTCACTGGGTATAGAGTCATTAATGTTAATTTTATGAATATTTAAATCACCTAGGGGAACAAATTTGCTGGCACTAAAGCTGATAATGTCTAAACAGTCCAAAAGATTTAATTTCTTGAAAGAACAGAACCATTTTGAACTCTGAATCTGCAGATTCTTAGCAGCGGCGCTGAAGTGACACAGAACAAAAATGTTCTGATCCACGCTATTGTAGTTTGCTGCGAGAAATCCCATGTGGTCCCTAAATGATCCCTCAGGACATGGAGCTACAACTCCCCTTATCTGATCCCTCCTGGCCATCCCAGGAAGAAGTTAAGCAGAGAAGTGCAGCGTGTGGATGTGCTCCTCGTGCAGAAATACCCAATGAGATTTGTGATAACACAGCTGACTCCATCCTGAGCCAGCTGAGCGAATTTACAGTGGGGAGAATTAAGAATATCTTTCCTTTTGATGCCAGAAAACTTAGTGCTGTTCTCTGAAGCAACAAATAATAACTGGAAAATAGGAATCCTCTTGGTCTTCTGCCTGCTTTATTCTTCTCCATTTTCTGCATCTTGAAACGAGGTAACAGCGAGAGATTCGATGTGCACGCAACTCAAAATAGCTCCTTTACACCTTAGGTTTCAATGCAGGTTTGGAAACTCCTTTTAATATGAGTTTTCTCTTCTCTTTGGATGTGGATCTCAGAAATAATTTATCACTTATAATGTCACCTCTGGAAAATTACGGTTTTATCCCCAATTATCTTGAGTTTCTTTAGCAAGGATGTTATTTCTAGGTGATCATCAAAATCGTGCTTGCCATGGTAGACAAAATTTGTTTCTTGATTATGGAAGTAGAAAGGAATTTATATCAAATTTATTAATATACATTCAAGGAATACTTGGCAATCAGTCTTACCCCGAGAAAATGATTACTTTAGAATCTCAGAGGTCATAAAAAACCAAATTTCCAACTCCAAGCTGCAAGCTGAAAATTAAACAAGCACAACTTGAAAATACAGAACCAGGAAATATTACATATTCACACCAATGCATATTTCAGAATGTGTGAATTGTGAATATTCGTGACTAGTGAGCAGCATGATTAGGACCAGCCTCAGCAACAGCAAATTTATACCTACTAATGAAAAAGGACATTCTAAAAAACGCCACTCACCTCTCCTGATATTTCATGCTGGACACTACAGTGACATTTCCAGGCAATTTACTCAGTCATTTTTTGTTACAGCGGCTGCCATCATCCCTGACCCACAAATACCTCAGGACTGAAGGATCTGATGTCTCATCACAAGTCAAAGCTTTTTAATACACTTTTCAAATGAGCGGTTGCGGAGCAGCTCCCTAATATCTGCCTGACATTCCTATTTATGGACCTGGTTCCTTGGAGGAATATATTTACAGTTTCCATCCTCATTGCTTCCCATCAGCTCTAATCACCCTTTTTCTCTCTTCCCAAAGAATTTTGCAGTATCTCCATTCGCTATCATTACTCAGCAAGCAAGAAAATTATTACTATTATTACTTCCTGAATAGAGATATTTGGAAATTGTTTTTGGAGCCTTATTTCCTGTTTTTTAAAACTTATTATAACTTAGAAACAGCAAGAAATGTACTGAAATTGATATAGCACCCACTGAAGTGTACTGCAATGCCACTAAAGTTTCTTGTTAAACCTTTAATATTCTAAATTTATGCCACTAAAGTGTCTGCCTGCTTTCATTTCCTCACATCTTCTACTTGAAGACAAATGTGGGAAGAGAATAATTAGTTTCTCTTGTAATGAACTGTAAAATTTATAGTAGATTATTAAATTGAGAAGCATAGAACAATATTATCATTAAGGATTTATACGTTCTAAAATTCAAATTATATATATTTCATAAATTCTCTCGGATTTTCATCGCTATTATGGCTTTACCAAACGCCCTTTCTGTTTCTTATTTCCATCTGGCATCCTCTCGCAGGTTAAGGGAATCTTTCAGACGTTGCACAGATGTTAGGAAAGCAAGAAGAGTTTTTACCCAGCTCAGGAATTCTGCTGGTTTTGGTCAATCAGGATGTTCTGTGTGGCTGCAAGTGAGAGCTACAGCTCAGAAATCAGCTCCTGCCTTGGCTACAGCCTGTGTTTGGAACTCCCTCCTCGGAACGTGTGACTTGCAGTAATCACAGCAGCATCAACCTTGCAGCAGAGCACAGGGAATTGTTTTATCCCAGAGAGAAACAAGCACATCTTTTAGAGCACTCAGTCCCTGCTCTCCCTGCATCAGCCTCTGACAGGCGCAGTTTAGGAGTGGAATTTAGCTGAGCCCCCTTTTCAACCCCAAGCCTTCCCCACTTCTCCTGGAACACAAACAGCTTAATGGTCCTTTCCCAGCAGCTCTGCAGCTGCCAGCTCTGACACCTCGCTGCGAGCAGGCAGCCGCTGGCATTATCTAGTGATCTCCTAAATTGCCATTTTTCCTTTTCAACTATCTCCTCTATACATCTTCTTGAGAGAAAACCACCATATGAAGTGCTTCTGAAGTAAAGAAATTCACTTCAGAGAGTTTGGAGGTGTTTTTTTCCTTCTATTTTTTCCTAAACTCGTGGCTCTGAAAAAAAAAAAAAAACACTGACAGTTTTGATGGAAGAGGTTGCTGCCAGCAAGAAAACAGATGCAAAATTGAGGAAAACGCGTGAAATATTGAGAAGAGTAAATCAGTGCTTCAGTGTCAGAGTCGCTATTTCATTATTCAGATGCAGTAGGCTGAGCAAAAAAGATGAAACACGTCAAAAGTAAGAACGAGGTTAGGATTGAAGTTCACTGAGAAACCTCCGCATCCAAGGCTCCTGCTTTGTAATAGTTATAATTATTCTCCAAAATCCTTGTGCTCCTCTGACTCATATCAGTTTTGAGCAGCATACCAAAGCGTTTTACTGCAGTGTTTGTTTCACTGCACTCAAATTTCACCCGGCTCTGCTGAGTTTCACCGCTGTAAAGCTAAAGCTGCCCTGCAATGAATCAAGCCCAGCACAACTGCTCCCTTAAAAGTACAGAGAAGATGACACTGAGAGAATGTGACACGTTTGGGAAAGTTGGAGGGAACTAAATTCCTTTTAGGAAAAAAAAACCATCTAAAGTGCATTGGCTGCAACAGGGTTGGATTTACTGCCTGCAAATGAGACCCCACAGGGCTGAGTGTGGTTACAGATGGGTGATTATCAGTTCTGTAGGAGATGATGGGTATTCCTACATTTATTCCTGTTTATCTTTTGGGGTTTCTTTTATTATCAGCGTTGTCATTGCTCTTGCCTCATGACAGAAATAATTTACACAAGACCAAATAAAGGCTAATTTAAGGACCAAACCACCACCCCAATCCTTCACTAGACCACAAAGTGAAGCCAGGCTGAACTCAGCACCACCTCAGTCACACTGTACCAGAGCAAGGTTAATTTTTATCCAATTTATTTTAATCCAATATCCTTCACTTACTATTTCCAGCAAGGAATCCTTCAGAGGGGAAAACCCCACAGCAAACTATAATCTACCTGATCAGTTATAACATCTGTTCGTACCTGAAAATGTCACTTCAGTCGGGTTTTGTAGTGCTTTGTGCCACTCTGTCTTAACAAGGGATAAACCTTCATTACTATAAACCACTAAAGGAGATAGTTTTGTTCTGAGAGGGTGTCAATGGAGTTCAAAAGCCATTGCAAGCTCACCTCAGGTTTTTAAAGTGTGCACACTGGGATGCTAACAGAATTTTTTTCTACAAAAATGACAAAACATTTCATTTTAATCTTCCCAATTTTTTTTTACTGTCATCTACCCAATTCATCTTTTCATGTCCAATTTCTCTTAATCTAAAAAAAAAAACCCCAAAAACAAAAAACTAATAATAAAAATATTTTTAAAGTAAAATTGGTTTGGTAGTGAATGTCAAGATTTTTTGAATAACTTGCCAGAAAATAGAAAACAAAACAAAACAAACAAACAAACAAAAAAAAATCCAACCTCAAAGACAAAAAGAGGATATTCCGTGTGCCTTCTCTTCCAGCTTTTGAGAGCCAGGGTAACAAGAGCATCATGAAGAGCCAGCCCAGAGATGATCTTGCTACCTACCAGCCATAACAGCTGCTAATGACTGATTTCTGCCCACACACCTCTCTTAAATAAGGCTCCTCATCAGGGTCAAGTACCATTATTTGCAATTATCGTAACATTTTTCCATGTTTTGCTTGTTATCCAACCAACCCATTGAAAATCCTGTAGTTTTTGAATGATTACTTCTCTGGCCTTAGTGGCAAAGGCTGCACTAATCAATACATTTTATCTATAAAGCTGAATGCATTTCCAAGGATCTGCTGAGTGCAGAGGTGAGACAGCAGCTGGAACGCACATTCTGAAAGTTCTTCTGACTACTTTTCCTCCCCAAATAAGCCTTGGTTATCCTGGAAGATTTCCAGCCTGATAGTAATCTCTCAATCTCACAGGGTTACACACTGTTTATTTCTTGTGAATTAGTGGTTTAGAGCCTATATTGTGCATTGCAGTTTTCCAATCCTCACCCTGGACAAAAGAGGTGCATTTGTCACTCGCAAGAGCAATGGTTTTTATGCAGATTTTGCAGGGAAGGACCGGTGCCATCCTAGAACAAGCAAAGACTAGTGCACAGAGGAGGGGAATATGAAGGCAGGCTTACAGGAGACACAAAAAGGACAACTTTTTAAAGCATTTTCTCTTTCCCCTTGATCAATTTCTTTTCTCAAGGTGCTTTTTAACAACGAGGCAGGGCAGCATATTTGGCTCTGTCAAAACCAACATTCCCTCAATGTCACTTGAAGAAATAATGATTTTCTACAGGAGAAAATCCTGTAGAAAGGACTCGACAGATAGTCCAGCAGGTGCATTTTTCACCTGGGGGACAGACAGGTCTGCAGTTTTATATCAATTTTTTGGAAGGCAGCTTTATGCCATAAAAACCAGGGATACAGCAGCTCAGCTTAAAATTCGACCTCTTGTCCTGGGCAGGTGAAAGTAGCAAGAATTTGGAAAGAAAAACTAAAAAAAGGGGAAAAGGCGAAAAACTAGTAATGAGCAAAAAGCGGGCTGGGAGGGTTCGACAGAATTGGAAACGAGTGAGAAGCTGTCAGGAAACCTGCACAGGCAGAACATTCCCTTTGCTGTTCAAAGCCTCTCTGCCGGGCAGTGCCCCCGGCTTCACCTGGAGCAGCAGAAGGAGGAGAGGGGGCTCTAAGAGCAGCCCCTGCCTGCCCACAGCGGCTCCAGGGGCGAAACACCTCCCTTCCTGCTGACCCTCCGCGCTGCTCTCCTCCCAGCGTGTTTTTTTCCAAGGAATCATCACAAGGAGAGGCAGCCTGGGGGCAGAGGGAGCCTCCCTGCCCTCCCTGCCGGGCAGCTCTGGGGGCACAGGTGAGGATGCTCCGGAGGAAGAGATTCAAGGAGAACTTTCAGCGCGGCGGTGCTGCCAGCTCGACAGCTTTAAGCTCAAACAGCCCCTTCTATTGCAATCAAAAGCACGGATGAATTAAACAGGCTTTCTCCCTGGAGCAAGGCAGGCTGTCAGAGCAGGGTTTCACAGCACTCCTTTCAAGCCCAGGGAAGGTGTTTCAAAGGCGTGTGACACCTCTGGCAGCGGGCACAGCTGTGTGGAGCAGCTGGGCTCCGGAGGTGGGCGAAGATGCAGCAACAAGGACGAGTTTGTAAGCGCTGCCCTCAAAGGGACGTGGTTCCCTGCCTGCAGGCAGAGCCCAGCCTAGTCCTCAGGCTGAGGCAGGAGGGAAATCAGAGCAAACCACAATTTTCAGGAACGCCCCAGCTGCTCTCTTCTCTCTGGCTGTCCTCACCCAAACCATGATGTACCTCCCTCCAAACAGAGCGGCTTGAAGTCAGACTGTAACCGGGCATTGCCTTGGCTTTGGGGATGAGTCTGTGTAAGGTGGAGATTTCTTTGCAGCAGATGGTGAAAAACATAACTTCAGGGGGTTTATTTATGCCCAATTTAAGATATATTTAAACATGGAGAGCTTCAGAGTGTGAGTAGGGCTGACACAAGCTATACCAGCACACCTGAAGAAAACACAAAAGGGTTGAGGAACATTTTTTCCCTGACCAAGGAGTTCCAAAAGCTGTTCTAGAGGTGGAGTGTCCCTATGTTTCCATGAAGATGTTGAGAAAACTATTATATTTTGGTTTATTCTTGGATTGCTTTTTTTTTCCTTAACATGTGCCCAGATTAAACACTGGGTGGATGTTGGGTTGGATTGGGTTGATTGTCTATAGACACTGCAAATAATTTAACAAGCACCCTCATAATTCTTGCTGTAGGCAAAGCATCCATTTTCTGCTGCTTACAAGTAATGATTTTTTTATTATTTCCCTTTTACAACAATTTAGAAAAATACTAAAAAGAATGTTTCTAGTATAATCTTTTATGGAAGAGAAAATGCCACGAAACTCACTCCAGACCTCGTTCCATTAAAATCAAGCTATGTCAGACACTTGGCCACCATGGATTGCAAGTTCTAATAAATGCTAAAAAAAATCTATTGAGATTTTGATTATTAGAAAAGTGTTCAATGCATAAAATTCCCTACACAGAAATATGTAAAAGATTCCAATTTACACTATGCTGTCTTAACACTTAATTAATATTTTTGTTCTAATTAACATTTATGGAGTACCCTATTTATGATTCCTTTTTTCTTTTTTTTTAATAGATATCTCCTTTCCCTCTCTGTCATTGAAGTAAAACACTGATATGAAATATCAGCTTTCTGAACACTTAGATAATAAAATATTATAGGCTATATTTTGCCCAATGTAACCCCCCAGAGTCACAGTTTCATAGAGAATTTACCCCGCTATATTTTCAATTTCATAAGGAGCTGCCATGCTCTCAAACTCTAAGGGGTTATCAACCCAAAGAAGGCTAAAAGCTGGAATATACAGGACCCTGTTAAGGACACCCTACAGCATCCCCAAGTGGTGTTCTTCTTCTTGGGCACAACAAAATTAAAAGTATGTTTTGGAAACCTTGCTTTCCCCACACTCCTGTCCTTATTAAAACAAACAAATATTCTCAGTATTGAGAACACTGTAATTGAAAGCCATGGTTGGAGGTGTAAATCAATAAACTCATGGAACTGATGTGAACAATTCAGTATTAAGTAAAATCCTGATAGCAGAAGTACCAATGTAAATCTGGGATAACAACACATTTATATTGCTTGTATCTGTTCTCATTACTTTCACTTCGAGAATATCTTTTGTTTTTGCTGACATTTGCTTGTATCTGTTCTCATACTTGGAATAGACAATGGATGGTTTCAGATTCATCTTTAAGGTGGTGGAGGGGAACTCTGGTTCTGCAGGGGATGAGCAGTGTGGGTTCTGCTCCAGACCCCCTTTCTTCACATCCTGTGCCTTGTGCCATGCAGAGTTCCTGACGTTCCAGCACCGCAGCCAGAGCGGTTTCCAGAGAAAAGGGATCACAGCTGGATCCAAGAGAAGGAGCTCCCAGTGACCCTGCCCAGAAGAGAATGAGCCCATTAAAGGAGCAACACTCCCAGTGAATGGATTGGGCTGGAGCGGTGCCATCCCTGAGGAATGCAGGAACACTGCAGCCCAAGGAAACAGCCAATAATTCTGCTGTTAGTAGCAGGATAAAAGACAAACAAGGAGTTGTACTGTAGTTCCCAAGTTATTTGTGACTGAAATGCACCTGAAAAGTTGGCAATTAGTAAAAGAATTTGTTCTTTATAGGGCTCTTGAAAATCCCATTAAGCCTGTATTTGCTTAGCATTTTCTCTAACTGCCTTATTGGAAAACTAGGCGGCAGGAGTTTCAGAAGAAGTAATAAAATAAGAAAATCTCGTTTTCCATTCTAGTGCTACAAGAAGAAGGGGTTGAATCCCAGAGTGCCCAAAGTAAAACTGGACAAACCTGGTGAAGTCTATTCCAGGTTCCACCACAGAACACAGCTCCAGAAAAAAATCATTACCACATTCCCTCCAAATCGAGTTATTAACTGCAGGCAGCACAATCTAGGACCACCTGTTTTTTCAGAATTTTGAGACTATGAAAGCACTGATGGATTTCAATGCCCTCTGTGTGGTTCAGTGCAATAAGCAGCAATAGATTTACGCCTGTACAATTTAAAGCAAGCATGCACAGATTCAACCACCCATCTCTCCTTGATGTAAAACCATAAAGTCACCCAGAAGGATCCAAAAAATGCAGGACTGTAACTTCAGACCAAAGCAGGGTAATCCACTTTTCAAAGTTCCCTGATAAGAGCAGCAGTCTTTTGAATTTGCCTTGAGTTTCAGTTTGAAGATCTACAAAAAGATATCTATCTCTAAAGGACTCTGCTCGAGAAATGTCAAACGTAAACAGACTTTGAAGGAGTTAAACAACTGTTTCCAGAGCAGTGATGATCAATTTTAGGCTTATTTGTTGTCTTGGTTTGATTTAACAATGCGGGAAGGAGACCTCGGCACAGGGCAATGACACGCAGTGATGTGGTAGGTGCAGAATGATTGGATGTGGCTGGTACCAGCAAGAATTTTGGGGTAATGGATGTACATAAAACCTTTTTGCAGCTTCAAAATGTGTGGAAATCCATGGAGTGGCTGCCCTGCCTGCTGCGTGGCAGGACAGGGTCCCACCTCTGCCTGGCAGCGCTGATGTGCAGCCTTGGTGGCAGATATCCCTCACCACAACCAGGTATCACACAGGTAGAGAAAGAGGTAGCTCCTGTGAGAGGGGGCTGAAGGGGGAAATAAATAAATAAATAAATTGAAAAGAGTTGCTTTTATTTAAAAAGCAGCAGGACAGGGGAAAATAGGCCTTTAAAGAAGAACCTTTCATCTCACAGTGCAGCCTTAGAAGATAAAAATGCTTCCCAATTTTCATATATGAATATCTAAACTCAATCTGCAGACAAAAAATTGAAACAAGAGTGGCCTGGTTTCCCAATATACGAAACACTCTCAATTCTTATGCTCTCTCTTATTTTTATATCACACAGGTTTTTGGGTATCTCTGTGGTGCATATTGCAAGCTCGTGCAAGTTTGTTGTGTGCAATGTTCAAATCCACTAGAAGTGAGGCAGCTGAGGCTGGTGCTGGCTAAAGGATGACTGCTGCACCCAAAATTTTAACCAGGACTTGCTGTTGTACTGACTGAAGTGAAACATTTCTGGCAGATCAGCTAAATCCTAAAATTCAGAATAGTGCCCTATTTACACCTGTGCATTGCTGATTAAAGGTGAGAGTAGAGCATTTTATTTAAATAATGCATTTAGATGAGAAAATCAGGACTCCACAATGGAAAATTGTTGTCTTTACATGCAGCCTAATGTGAACTGATGGCTGACAGAGAAGTGAATATTTTGATTTTTTCCTTTTTAATACAAAATAATTCCTACCCCCTCAGACCACATGTGTGTGTGCTCATGCAAACACAGACATAGTCTCAGATTTAGGTGTCTGAAACATAATTCAGTGGGAATTTTTGACCTCTTAACCAAAACACTGTGAAAGGCACAAACCTTTGAAAACAGGTCAATCAGCTGGGAATTTTCTGAAATTGTGGCTGTTCTTCTGATCACATTCGCCTCTGATACAGTGATGGGAAGATTCCACCCGCACTAGAGGAAAAAAAAACACAGAGAGGGTTCTACTATTTCTTCCTCTATCTCTGCCATTAAAGTGTTTATTTTACTGAAAGGAGGAGAGAGGGAAGGAGACCAGCTAGAGAGTGGTTACACACATTGACACAGGACAGGAGTCACAGGCCTGTGTGTTTAGCACAGAAGGACTTGGATGATAAAAGCACCACCAGTGAGGGGTGCAGGCCTAGAGTACAGGACAAGCCCTACCCCCAGCACTGCTCAAACCCAGCTTCTGCACCTGGTAACCCCTTGGGGCACGTGGCTATCAGAGAAACTTTTTGTTAGGTTTTTTTAGGGTATTTTTTGTTTGTTTGTTTTGGGGTTTGTTTGGTTTGGTTTGGGTTTTTTTCTGTTATTATTGCTGTCTATAAAAGAAAAAAACTCAACTGACCTTGTGAAGATCAGCATTAAGCTGGTATTTTGCAAGAAGCCCGGTGAGCAGACAAAAGCCTCCTGCTCCTTGCAGGACTTGCTGTCTCTGAGACATTGACAAAAAGCAGCCTCAGCAACAGCCCTGTCCTGTCCCCTGACCTGTTCCCCATCCTGTTCCCTGTCCTGTCCCCTGACCTGTTCCCCATCCTGTCCCCTGTCCTGTTCCCTGACCTGTTCCCCGTCCTCTCCCCTGTCCTTTTCCCCATCCTGTTCCCTCTCCAGCCCAGGACACATTTACTTACAGCAAGCCAAGACCTCCTGCTCACCCCGAGGTTTATCAAACACTTTATCAGTTCCCCTGCCATCCCCCTTCCCTCCCACCCTGACACACAACACACTATTCCCGTTATCAATTAAACTGTAATTGTGGGCAATATCAACACCAGAATCTTTATCCAGCAGAGGGGGACTCAGGTGATCACCAGCAGGACACCCAACACACCCCCAATGTCAGTAAAATTTACTAACATCCATCTCATCAATGTCAGAAAACCTATCAAGTCCCACAAATTAACAGAGCCGGCCGTGGTAATTATGGCACTGCACTATTCCATACATTGAGAGAAGAGCATCAAGTGTAATTCTCTAAAATTAAATCTCCCAAGCTCACATCCAAGGCTACTGCCAAAGCGAAAAGCAGGTTTGCTTCTCAGCAGACAAATGACTGATGATCATTATTAGACATTTTCTATGAGATCTATAACACCAAACCTCTCCTTGGAGAAATTTCAAAGATCTTTCCCAATGTTCCTGAGACACATTTACAGATAGTATATGACTCTCAAAGAAATTGCACCTCAGAATTTTGTTTCTATGACAAGAAATAAGGTTTTGACTCTTTGTTGAGTTTCGGTAGACATATTAAGGGTCAATATGGTCTGCATATTTAGGCCTCTAGAGGAGGCACAAAGTGAAAAGGCAAGTAAATCATGTTTAAAATACTCCAGCCCAACCATAAAAACCTATTGTTTATCTTTTGCAGTGATGGTATTTTACCACCCGAATAAAAATCCCAGCTCACCGATGAACAGAATGATTGAAGCAACACTGCACCACACAGTTTTAATTTCAGGTATTTGAAAAGATGATACCATAAAATGATCTGGAGTATTGTTGCAGCATAAATCTTCCAGCACTTCCCCTGTCCTTAATGTTCAAGTCTAAAATTGTTCCATTCTTTAGCTGACAGTGCACACTGTAAAAGTTGCAGTTTATCACCTCCCTTTCATCCTTCCCCAGCAGCTACATTACCACATCCTTTTTTATGGCTATCGCAGGGTGTCACTGCCCAAGTGACATCACGAGGGGAGAGCAAGGATTTGCCAGGAATAATCGGAATTGCTCTGCAGCACCAGAGAGCTCTGCATTCCAGAGGGGAGGGACAGCCTTGCATTTCAGCATGCTGAACATGTGCACTTTCAAATCCATTGCCTGTCACTGTAGTCCCTTGGACTGGATAAATTATATCCCACAGTTGGGTAGTACAGAGGTAATTCTGTTGCCATATGTTGTGCCAAAGAGCTCACGCCGTGACAGGGTGCATTACAGATTATGCTTTCCCATGTGATGCCAATTTTCTCCTTCATCTGTGAGGGATAAACCTCGCTTCCATTCGGGTTTTAAAGCAGCCAAAAGAAAACAGCACCTCCAACAAGCTGGGGGTACAAATTCTGCTTCAAAAAAACCCAAGCAAATGAAACCAAACCAAAAACAAGCAAAAAAAAAAGGGCAGAAGAAGCCCAACAATTTTGCAGATTTTGGAAACTACTTGTATTTTGCACCCAAATTCACTGTACATCAACCCCATTGGAATTCCAGTCCCAATTCGGGGGAAAAATGGGGTCAAGAATGCTGTGATCAGCCTCACACATTTGCTTTATCAAACACTGCAGTGTTTTTGAGCTTCTCTGGTCGGTTGATTTTGAATGCTGGTATGGGCAGCAGCTCACACAGACAGAAAAGAAATACCAGGAGAGCAGAAAGAAAATAGGTAGAGCCCCCCAGAGCATGTTTAAGAGATTTTGCTTGTCTGTCCAATTTATTACTGTATTTCATTACTTAGCAGCAGTGAATTGAAGAGGTTGATAACATGCCACAAATGATTTCACCCATCAGCATCCAGCTCAGCCCGGGAATAATCAAAAGCCATTGCCACAAGACTGGGTTTGGGCAGAGCAGGGAAAGCAGCTGTGCCTGAAGGCTCCATCCTGATGAGTGAACCCAGTGAACACCAGGGCCTCGCCACACAGGGCAGAAATGGAGACTTCAGACACAACTTCAGGAATAACTTTGGGCATAACTAGAAAATATAACAGCTAAAGAGGGAAGAATGGGCAGTAACTACCCAGCTCCTCACAGCACAGAAACTGCTCCCAGAGGCGAAAGGCTGAGGCAGGAAATGCACAGACAAACACTGCCCACGTTCTTCAGGAGGCAAACAAGAAACACTCCTGAGTGCAGTCAGGTGTGCTCACAGCTCAGTGCTTCAGGCTTTTTGGTTTTGAAGCTCTTGCAGCAGAAAGAGGCACTCAGAGAGGGGTCTGCATGACAACAGCCTTTGGAATTCAACGGCTTGGCAAGAAAAATCTTCAGTGGAAATATCCTCCGATATACAAAGTCGTTGTCACCTCGGTTCCTCCTCCATCCAAACACCAAGGAAGAGGCTGAGCCAGGATTTCACGGACCAGGCAGGAGTATAAACCTCAGGCCCCCCTGCAGTCATGAGGAATGCTGCTTGCTCACCCAGGACTTGAGGAATTCCCATCTTACCCACCAAAAGCAAGCCTAGGCCTGATGGAATGTCCACTCCAAGGGGATCTCCTGCTTTTCGTTTTTCAAACAACGAGTGCAGATATTTGTTATGCCAGTAGGCAGCCTGTAATCCTCACCCCAATTTCAAGGTTACTGGAACAAACTCCTTTTGATTTAAGGCCTTTTGCCTTCAGCTAAAATGGAGCTTATTCTAATTATCTTCATTACAGCACTCATAATTCGGGGCTCCCATGGGCACTAAGGGTGTAACGAAGATGGCATTTCACATCCCCTGACCTCTAAATTAGAGAAAGCTTTTTTCACTGGGAGAGGGTACAAAGTAAAATAAATTCTTTGCTTTCTACTCAGTTTACAAATGAAATTTTGTGGTTTGTTGTGTGAGACTCTGTCATCTGCATTGCTGTTTCTGGCACTGCAGATGTCCAAGGCTGTTTTATGTGCCAGTTTCATGGCCAAATTGCTGTAAAGCCCAGGAAGGTTTATGGCCTCATTAAAGAACATTCTCACATCAAGGCATCCAACTTTGTCACTAAATAGCAGCTCCTGGACACCACCCCCTCAGTAAACTTGATAGGAGACCCTCACATACAACCAGAAGGGCCAAAACCATCAAGTGGTCTTTTGCCATCAGGAGAAAATGTGAAACCTTCCTTTGTTTGGTTTGTGGGTCCTCTCGGGCTCCCAAGACAGAAAAATAATATGAGAATGGAAAGAGTATTAAAGGCAGGGAGAACAGAGAAGAATCATTGTTCCCCTTCAGCTGTAAGACATCTCGAAAAAGAATAAACAGTGGTCCTGGATGTGTGATCTGCCCTAATAAAGACACCCCAAGTTGTCTGGAGTCAGTTACAGTAAATAGTGATGGTGATGGCACTATGGAGAACACCTCGAGATGAAGAGGAACAAACCACATTATGCTCAGTAAATGCTAAATTTGTGATAGCTCAATATATACAAATCAGCTAATCCCCTGTTCAGCTATTTAACAGGAATATCTACTACCTAGAACCTGGACAGAGGTTAGTACAGTAATTTCAGATATTCCATCAAGACCTATCCGACCACCTGTTGCTAAGAAAATGCTGTAAGTGAAATCTGATCGGATTTGTTATTTCAGTATTTCTCCTCCTCATTTTAGCATGCCCCACTAGTTGGCAATTACTGCCTACTGTACAATCTATTAAATATTCATGTCAGATATTATTTGCATAGAGCAGCTTTTCTCTGATAAAAAATATGTTATTCATTCACTGCTTAGAAGATTGACCTCAGGTCCCTGCTTTAAACACACAGTTATATTGATTGTGAAAATACTCCAGGAAAATTATGTAGTTTATATGCATGCATTATTTCTACTGAGTCATCCTGAAGCTTATAATTTAAGCCTCAGTGTTTCAGGTAAAATGAAATTGCTTCACTAAGTAAGGCTGCTTTGATTTCAGCTTTGCTCTGAGCTTTGCCAGGCAAGCAGAAAATCTTCACAGTCTGAAAGGTCTTGTTCATACAGAATGTACAGTCATGCCTTGATAGAACCGTGTGCATTCAGAACACACCGTGCCTTTGCCCAGAGATTGTTTTACAAAACCCCTTTCTTGCTCCTCATGTAAATAATTCCATGTCCCATATTAATGGAAGGAACAATGAATTTAGGCTTCCAAAGCAGTGCTGTGACTATTGCGTTATACATGGCACACAGAGAACAAAAAAAACCTAAGGATCTTCCTTCAAACAGGAATAAAATCCCCAAACTGAACCAAAGGAACCTCAAGCAACAACATAAAGATAAGGTAATGGGATTCCAGCTGAAAAGAACAGTACTCACGAGTGCGTCCCCTTGAGGAAGAAACTCTGAAATACCCCACTTTGGAAAACATTATCTGTGTGTGACTATTCTGCCCCTCTCCCAGGACAGAAACAGTTTAAGAAAATAAACACAGTAGGGAAAAAAGGAAAATAAAAAGAGAGAAGAAAAGGAAAAAAGGTTGAGCATGTTCTTTGCCTTGCTTTCTCTATTGGCCTTCTGCTATTTTATTACATCCACCTCCTGTATTTCCCAGGTCCTCCCCCCATTATCTCTAACCTCCTTGTGTCTCACTTTGGTGCCTTCTTTTTGCTTCCCATTTCAGTCTTTCCATCCAAGAGAACATCACCTCTAGTCATTCATCACAAAACAATCAGAACAATGTGGAATATTACAGTTCAACACTCAGAGGAAAGATATTACCCTGGCACTGTGGCTTTATGTGGCAGCAGATCCACGTCCCGGCGGTGCCTGCTCACCCTCCAAGCCCCACAGTCGAGGCAGACTTCAGGCTGTGTACGAGACTTTTCTGCAGATAAACTGCAATCCCTCTGCAGGGCCATTCCACTCCAGAACTCACAGGGCAGAGATGCAGATGCCATGAAAATGCTGAGCTAAACAATGTGTTTGAAGGATGGACTCCATCCCGAAACTTTGGAATAGGCCCGATGGGATTTGTGCTTGCCCAGAATAAGAAGTCCAGGATATGGTATTCAACTGAATCATAAAACTAAGAGAAAAGTTCTCTGCAGACAACTGAAATTGCTATCCTGGGGTACACAATATTCTGCAAGTTAGCCCAGTGTGTGCCCTTCTGTGCTTCACCTGATGTCTTCATTTAGTCTTGTGTGGAAAGTGAAAACTTCAGCCTCTCTGTAAGCGCTGGGAAATTCCTGCTGAGCTCCATTACCTGGGAAACTCCCCCAGCACTGCAGGGCTGGGGAGGCTGCCTGGCTCTGCTCTCATTTATCAACAGCAAAGGGGTTTTTCTAGCCAAAAGCAGCTGCAGGCATTGGGTAGCTTTTCTCTTCTCCAAATCCAGCTCTTCCATTCTAACACTCAATTCCCATACATGTGTATACCCCTGTTCTGCTTAACCCCCAGTGATTACTCCATTTCATTAAAAAGCTGGATGATCTAGGGAATTCAGAAACAAATTTCAATCTGCCTCTATAAATGCAAGTGATACAGTAAGGATTTGCCATAATTTGTACTTGCTGTGACATGATAGAAAGCCAATCCTAATGAACCAGGCTGGAGAGCAGATGCAGAGGCTGTTAAAGGTCTGGGTGGAAGAGTAACAGGCAATAAAATCCTTTACCTATTGACATAGTGCAGCGTGAGTGGTAAAATTTATAATAATGGCTTTTAAATTTTGTTTCAAGACGTCCTCTGTTTTTTCTTAAAATGAAAAGAGAGAGAATTAAACCAGTTCCTTGTTCCTACTCATGTAAGCGTGGAAAAAATCACCCTGACCTGTGCCATAACCTGGGCACTGCCTTTTCAAGGCATGAAGTGCTCCACACAAACAAATCAATCCTTGTGATACCATTGTATTGTTTTCTACAATGCCCATAAACAGTCAAAAGCGAAACTCATCTTTTGTTAATTTGTTTATAAGGTTTCACTTTTGGCAGTAAAGGATCTTTTTCTTTATGAAATTTTTTCTTAAAATGATTCAGTCAAAGAGTTTCCTGCATGTGGTCATTCCACAGGCCACTCTGTTACACTAAAACAAGCACATTCTTCCTAAAATGCTTCTCCTAAAGGATCTGAGGCTTTTCCCTCACATTTTTATTCAAGCCCATTTTATAGTGAGAGTGGATTTTTTTTTGCAATGTGGAAATGCATCCCAAGAACGCATCTCTAGAAGTAAATCTGCAGGAACAATTCACATCTCATCACAGTGAAAACCTGGAATATTTCCAATACATTTCTGAAATTATCTTAATGTACAGAAGAAATAAGTAAGAGAAAATACAGAGCCTTTTGTCTCCAAGGTCTATTGCTATACAAATAATTAATTAGTGTAGCTGCTGTGCTGTGGCCCTGCCTGTCTGACCACTGAGCAATTAAATAAAGTGATTCTAGGAGCTACAAGTGGTTGCTTCTGGAAAACAGAGCATCCTTCAAAACAAGAGAAAAAGCATTCTTTACTAATTCATTTTTGTGTAATTATAACCTAATCAATCTTATACAGACTTTTTGGCATCACTATTCTCTTATCGTTATAACATTTCATAATTCAGCCTAGCAGTAGCAATCTTAACAAAGTTTGGACACGTTCCAGGCACGAGGGCAAGGGACAATTTCTACCAGATACATTATACATTTTACCATTACTTAATATTGGATGTAAGAGATACACTTAGAGAGAGATTTACATTTCCCTTGGAGAAAACTCATAGGCACTAGAATCATTAGCTAAATTTCCACCAACTGCATTAGGGAACACATCATCATTTTGATTTCCCCAGAAAAAGCCTAAAATTCACAAAAATAGGAATGCAGGATCCTTGTTTGTGCTCTGTTGCAGAAAACTGAACTTAATTCAGACACCTGGAGGCCTCTCTGACCTTCTCTGGGGGTTCAGCAGGGCAGAGAGGGATTATGAGCACACTCTGGATTAGCACATCTCACCTTGTGTCTTTATCTCAAGCACACAACACAGCAACTGAGAATAAGTCTCTAAGCAAGGAGCAGAAAGGACTGTTTCCTCACAGTGTATGGTAGCAATTTAAACAAAAAAAAAAGAAATAAAAATCTCAGCAGTTGGGCAGACTTTACATATTTGCTTGAAGATGATACCTAGGAGGATTTTTTTTTTCCCCTACTTCTATTGAAAAATCATGTTTAAGATTAAATGTGCTTCCTGCAAATCCTGTGATACTGTGTAAATATCAGGGCTTTTTGTCAATTTTCCATAAACACTGACATTACTGACTAAAGCTGATAGTTCTGAACAGTTACAACGTATATAGAGTTAGGATTCCATTGTATATTGCACTGTAATTCCATCTGATCTCTCAGCCACAGCCCCCTGAAATCAGTTCCAGGGCAGAAACGTGCAGGTAGATAGCAGGAGAGGGCGTTTTACCCAAGGAGCATCATCCAAGCTGCTCCTTTTGAACCACCTTCCCCTGGAAACATGTGAGGGGGCTCGTGTGAAGACTGCAGGGCTCAGGGAGTCTCCATGAGTGGATCCCTTGCCTACATCCACCCAAAGTGCCTTTCCAGTTAGCATCTGGAAACATTCTTATCATCAGCTCCAGGAAACGTTATCCCCTCTAACATCTGGAATACTCCCAGGCCAGCCAGGGAAAAGGTACATCTTTTCCTGAGGAGCTGCAGGGAGGTGCAAACCAGAGCTGATTGTTCATCACTGTGAAGGGTTTGTTTTGCAGCCTCTGTTCAGGCAGGGGTTCATCAATCCTGTGCATATTAGGTTCAGAAAATCCTCTCCTCGCTGGGGAGTGCTTAGTGCAACTAGACAAACACAGATGCTTCCCAGAAATCCCCAAACGCTCCCATGTTCAAAGACTCGCATTTTTCACATCGACTATGCTAATCTCTGCCGTCCAATGGGTTAGAGATTGTCTTCAGCAGGATCAGTTATGTCTGGGTGTAATTGAAAATTAGGGCCGTCTCTGCTGTTTGTCTCTGCCACTGAACTGGTCCTGCCACTGCTTCCAAGTAAAAGGTTGGGAAATTACAAAGGAGCAGTGTGGATTGAAAAAGAAAAAAGTCTGAAAATGCAACAGAGAGAGGACTGCTGTTCAGTCTTGTAACAATTACTCAAATTCCTCCTGCTAGGCAATCCTCACAGACTGTAATTGTCACTCCTTGTCTTCACTATGGAATTTTGATCTAAAGTTACTCTCTATTCTTCTTCCTCTGTGTGCCTAAATTCCATTCTTCTCCTTGTTTGTGGCCTGGGGATTTTCAGTGGTACTTGAGATGTCAAGGAACTCAAAACTTGTCCATTTTTAATTTTGACCAGCCGAGGCTCAAAAGAAGCCATATGGCAACAGTGAGGAGCTGCCATTCCTTGCCTCTGTGGACTCAAAAGACTCTGCTGGGAGTCATAAAAGACTCTGCTGAGAGCTATTTTCCAGGTCAGAATTTTCTCATGAAAACATAACCATCTGAACTTAACACTAAGTATAAACAGATAAAATGATTCTTGGGTCAGGTTGTTAAAAAAAACTCTATTTTTTCGATCAAAGCTTTATAATAGTTATTACCTGTGCGTTGCAGCACACCTGGAGGTTGGAAACTTCCGAATTTATTCACAGCCGTATCCTCCCTGCTGCAGTGTGGATGCATGAGCCTGTAACCTCTTTACCCCATTCTCTTAGAAGGTACAAATTGAGCCTGCGTGGGCTTTTCTTCCCTTTTAATGACTCTGGGTTTTATTTCGTTCCTCTCTTGGTTTGAATAAACAGTTTAATCCAGCTGTTTGGAGCACACCTGTGAAAGCCTGGGCAGTGAGGGGTTAATGTTAAAATTGGACCTGGATGTGCCTGGAAACCTGGGGCAGTAGAAGGGTGAGGAAGCACCTTTCTGGAGTCAATTTTCCTCTTCAGGACAGCACAAGAGTAGAAATGGGGGCAAGGAGAGGGCAACACGAAGAGAGAGGGATGGAGAACACAAAAAAACCCCCTCAAAGGCCCCCAGCCCATTCCCAGAAAGATCCAGAACGAAGTGCAGACACAAACTCATTGACGTGGGGGTGAAAAACTTCATCCCAGGGTGGGAAACACTCACCTACAAGAAGGTGTCCCCACAAAACCTGAGTGGTGCCCAGGACCCCGGACACCCTGCAGCTGCATTGATGCCCCCCAGGCCTGGGGATCTCCTCACTTCCCCTATCTCATCTCCCTTCCACACTCTCCTACTCCCTTTTAGATTATTCTTTCATTTCTCTTACAAGTAGAAAATAATGGCAAAATATCCCAATTTCCATGCCAGGTGTGTCATTTGGTAATAAAACTTGGTGAGCTTTTATTTTTTTGGATCCATTTGGCTTCTTGCTGTTCTTTTCCACCCACAGATATGTCCAATCTTTGGTTGCTGCCTTCCTTGTGGGAATGGGACGTGGCACAGGCCACAGCCATTGCACAGAACAGCACATCCCAGCAAGAGAAGAATAGGAAGAGTAAATAAGCAAGCACAGTTGCACACTGAAGAGATGTGCAGGTATCACTGAATACTAAAAGAGGTGGATAGATTCTGAATTACTGAATGCCAGGTGCTTTGAACCCTAAAAAGCACAGTGCACCGTGAGAGAATTTGCAGTAGTTTGGAAAGGTGATTGTGAATCTGGAAAAAAAAAACAGCAGAAGACTCATTTCTTACTGGCTGCTCCATAATCATAAACAAAGGATAAACAAAGGAATGGCCCAGTGTTACTTGGGGGATGACAGAATCCACCGTGCTCTGTTTTGGCTTGAGGCATGTGCTTGTGGTTTCCAGCTAATCCCCTAATCACTGATGTGAAAATTGCTGGGGATATATCCAGACGGGATAGCTCTGATCTTCGACACCGCTCATCATCTTGGATTTCCTAGAACAAGCACAGCTTGGAGAATAAACAGCCAACATTTGATGCTATATACTTAATTTAATTTAGGATAATAGAGTGATATCTTTATAAGATAGTTAATGAAAATGTAAGAAATGAAAAAAAAAAGAGAAACAAACGAGGATTTGTTCCACTCAGCAGAGAAAACAGTCACTACACGAAGGCCAAAAAGAGAGTTTTTTTAAAAGAAGCTGTAGAATGAATAGCCAAAGTGCCACTAACAGAAGGCCCACAGCAACCAGAGATCAATCTGCTCTCCTGCATGGCAGTGTAAATTAGGAGAACTTGCACAGAATTTCACAGTTTGAGCTGCATAAGACCGGTGTCAGAACAAATGAAATTAGAAATCAGGGTAAAATCAGAGCAGATAGCCTGTGCAGTATAAGAGGCATGCATGAAAGACTGAAACACCTTAACCTGGCAACAGAGAAGAAATACAATAATGTAAAATAGGAAAAGAGATAATGTAATATTAAAGACGATGAAAAGAGCCCAGACTCACGGCAGCAACTGAACATCCCTCGAGTTCCACAAACACTGGAATGCAGATAAATTAAAATGCAACTTGATAAAGGAAAGTTTCATAAGTCTCCTATTTAGCCAAATAAGACTGCTTTCATTACATAGGGATTAGTGTTGTAGAATATATGCAATGCATGGGTCTGTGTTTATCTGTTCCTGGGCACCCGCGGCACATTTTCACCAGTGTAGGAGAAAAGTTCTCATGGTCAAATCTCCATGTTCACAAGATAAAAAGCAAGTGAAAAGCAGAACATGTACCTGGACTTCTCCAGAAGAAAGTGTGCTCTGCATTCCCAGCAGGGCCAGGCAGAGCAGACTGCCCAAGGCCCTGCCCGGGCACCTCTGGAGCTTTTCCAAAGGATGGAGACCCTGCAGACTCCTTGGGAAATTTATTCTAGTGCCAGAACACATCCACAGGACAATTTTTTCTTATATTTAAGTAAGAACAGCTTCAGGAAGCACAGCAGCACCTGGTTGATTAAATGCAGCTCACTTCTTAAGCTTAGTTTCTTTCTCTGAATTCTCTCTTGCCTCCAATGCACTCAGCAAATGTGGAAACCATTTCAAAGCACCATATGCTGGTGTTTTCTAAACTATCATTTTCTGCAAATTGCCATTTCATAGAAATTTAGGTGAAAATGCTTTTGTTCTTATTTGGATGAAAACTCATTTAGGAAGATGAATAAATTCCCTGAACATGCAATTCCTGACATTTGGCTATCTCCAGCAGAAGATAAAACTAGCAAGTCAAGCTCATGATTCTCTACTAATTTACCTCATGTACAGCATATTTTTCAACATCTATGCTCAAAAAATTAATGTACCTTTGAGAGTCATCATTATTGTTATACCATAAACAAGTTCTTTTGTTGGAAACTGTAATCTTTAGAATGTCTCTCCTAAGAAAATGAATTTTAAAACTAAATACTCGGGGAAAAAAACTGGCTCATTGCGCTTTTGTCGTAGGGCTTTTAGATAAAGCAGCCTCAGATTAATGAAACAAGTTCCTAATTTCTGGTAATTTGATTTCTTAATTGAATTAATTAAATGGCTTTTCAAAGTTTTACAAGTAAGTTATATTTTGCGGTAATGTTTGAGCAGGAATCTGAGCCTGATTTTTAGACGGACCAATCCCCCTCACTCACTCCGAGTCTGCGAATGCTTGGCGCTTCAGAAAGTCAGGGCTAGTCAGGATTAGCCACAGAGAGGTTTTAACTAAGAAGCAAGCAGGGTAGAAAAACAGGAGGAGGTAAAAGGATCACAAAGACACAGCACATGGGACCTCAGATAAGCAATGACATACTTGTCTAGAGATTCTGGAATGCATTTAATGGCAAAATATGTCTGTGAACACCAGAGACTCTTTTTTCCTACCAAGGAGGGCCAAGGAAGTTCTGATTTACAAAGAGAGACCCTCTGCAGGAGTTACTCTTTCCCACTTTGTGCCAAAAGGATGTTATCTTGTTCTTTCCTACCACAGGATAATACTCTGGTCCACAATGTTGTTGGGGTGAAACTTTCCCCCCCTAAAAGTGCAGACGAATCCTTCAGCTCTCCTTCACACAGATACCAGCAAAGAACCAGAGAGCATGAGATAAATCATGATCAAAAATCAGATGAAGCCTGGTGATAAGGTGCTATCACAGCCTGGCAGTTCCATTTCAGGGTTACTCCTACCCTGCTTATCTGCTCATCAACGCAGAAGAGACTCACAATCTCTGCCTTCCACTTGTTCGTCCCTTTGGGCACAGTTATACTAAAGAATTGTCTCCAAATAATCCAGATAAATAATTTTTAGAGTATTTGTAATTAGAGCTCTATAAATCCAGAGGACTTGGTCAAAGCCACCCTGTACTCATGAGCAAAAATATCCTTGATTTCAGTGTCCTTTGGATGAGGCTTCAAACCCTGGAGTTACCCAGCAGAAGGGGATGGGGACCAAGGCAGGGAGTTAAGAGAGCCATGAACTAAATTTTGACAGTTCTGTTTCATTTGCACTAAGAAGAGTTATCCAGGAAAAGG